>QRDG01002105.1:0-98194 GCA_012064385.1 Puccinellia tenuiflora
AAACGTATCTATAAATTTTTGAGTGATATGTGCTAGTTTTGTGATTGTCACATGTTTTTTACTGTCATTTATATCATTTATCATTTTGTCAGATAACCTATTGACAAGATGCCCAGTGCCAGTTCTGTTTTTGCTGTTTTTGTATTTCAGAAAATTTACTTCTGGAAATATTCTCGGAATTAGATGAAAATTTACGGAGATTTTTACTCGACGAAAGACACCAGGACCAAATTACAGCCCTGGGGGCCACCCACAGGCCAGGGCGGCCGCTGCCAGGGCGGGTGGGGCCCGCCCTGCCCTGGGGCAACCTCCTCGGCCCCCTCCGATGCCTATAAATCCCTAAAAACCTAAAAACATCGAGGCAGGCCATATTTTCCAAAAACTCGACCCTGACGCAGCCGTCACCGAAAACCCTAGTTCGGGGTCCAATCTGAAGCTGATCCCGACACTCTGCCGGAGGGGAGATTGATCCCGGAGGGCTCTTCATCGCCATGCCTTCCTCCGGGATGATTGTGAGTAGTCTCACCTTGGACTACGGTCCATGGCAGTAGCTAGTTGGTAGTCTCTCTCTTGTGCTTCATGTCTTATGATCTTGTGAGCTGCCTAACATGATCAAGATCGATTATTGTAATGCTATGTGATGTGTTTTGCTGGGATCCGATGGATTATGAAGTTATGCTCAGATTGTGCATGATTCTTATATGAGTAATTTATGTTCTTGCATGCTCTCCGATGTGCGTAGTTACTTTGACCAAGTGATTGTGTGTATCTCCAAGAGAGGGTATTAATGCTAGATAGTGGGTTCATGCCCCCTTTTGTTCCTGGGCACGAGTGACAGAAACGTCTAAGGGCGAGGGTGTGCTGTTGCTACTAAGGATAAAACAGCGGTGTTAATGTCTATTTTGATATTAGTATTGCTTACTTCATGCACTTTACTTAATGCAATTGTCTGCTGCTTGCAACTTAATACCGTTGGGTGACAGGCTGGATAGCGATCCCACGGTCGACTTTTTAGACAAAGACGTAGTTGGACTCAACGGTCTTAGTTCCTTGTCGTGATGCCTCCATAAATATTATCATGTACTTTTTTTCATAGCTAAATTGGGTTTGTGTCATGATCTTGTCAATTACCTAACTGTAATTCGTTCACCCATCACATGCATATTTTATTTACTTCAGAGACTCCACTAGTGAACCCATGGCCCCCGGTCCATCTTTTTACATTGTTTACAACCTCATTTACTTGCTTTTAATCATCATTATTCCTCTGGTCACTTTTCATATATTATCTATTTCATCATACAATTAACCGCTTTGTTTTCTGCGAGACCGGAAAGATTGATAACCTTTCCGCCGTTGGGGGCAAAGTATTTTGGTTGAGTGTGTGCAGGTTCGCGTCTGTTGAAGGTCAAGCACCAGAGGTCTTCAACATTCACCTTGTTGTTGATTTCAAAGTCCTACTGGTTCGATAAACCTCGGTTCGTTAACGAGGAAAACTGCTACTAGCTGCAATTCCGCCTTCGCTTGGGGCACCACCCAACTTATTTTAATACAACAGCAAGCTCTTTCTCGTGCTGTTACCAGGGACTTGGAGCTACAGAAAGGGGTGTCTCACACTCTCGATCTCTTTACTTTGTTTTGTCTGCTTGCTTTATATCTCGTTTAGTTTATTTCCTGTTTCAAAATTTTAAAACCCAAAAAAAATTAGTGTAGTCTTTATTCCTGTCTTGTTATTTTATCTTATCGTTATGTCTTCTACTGAAAACACCAAGTTGTGTGACTTTACTAGCACTAATAACAATGATTTCATATGCTCTCCAATTGCTCCACCCCCTACTAAAGTGGAATCTTATGAAATTAAACCTGCTTTGCCAAATCTTGTTATGAAAGAGCAATTTTCTGGTGCTAGTACTGATGATGCCGCCTCTCATTTAAATAACTTTGTTGAGTTATGTGAATTGAAAAAGTATAAAGAGGTAGAAAGTGACATCATAAAACTGAACTTTCCCCTTTCTCTTGAGAGGGAGAGCAAAAGAATGGTTATTGCCTTTGCCTAAAAATAGCATTGATTTTTGGATTAAATGCAAAGACGCTTTTATTGGAAAATATTATCCACCTGCTAAAATCATACAACTAAGGAGTAACATTATGAACTTTATACAATTTGATAATGAACATGTTGCTCAAGCTTGGGAGAGAATGAAATCTATGGTTAAGAATTGTCCCACGCATGGATTAACTATGTGGATGGTTATCCAAACTTTTTATGCAGGTTTGAATTTTTCTTCAAGGAACCTTTTGGAATCGGCCGCGGGAGGCACCTTCATGTCCACAACATTAGGTGCAGAAACTAAACTCTTGGATGAGATGATGACAAATTATTCACAATGGCACACCGAACGAGCTCCAAGTGGTAAGAAGGTAAATTCTGTCGAGAAAATCTCCTCTTTGAGTGATAAGGTTGATATGATTATGTCTATGCTTGCTACCAATCAGTCTAATATTGATCCTAATAATGTTCCACTTGCTTCATTAATTGCCCAAGAAAAGGATCAAGTTAATGTTAATTTTGTTAATAGAAACAACTTCAACAATAATGCTTATCGAAATAATTTTGGTAGTAACAACTATAAGCCTTATCCTCCCAATAATGGAAACTTTTATGGTAATTACTATGGTAATTCTTATAATCCTAATAAGAATGTGTCCTCTGATCTTGAAAATGTTTTAAAGGAATTTATCACTTCGCAAAAAGCTCTTAACAAAACTGTTGAAGAGAAGTTGGAAAAACTGGATAGTCTAGTCTCTAAATTAGACGTTCTTGCTCATGATGTTGAAATTTTGAAAATTAGAACCACTCCAAATCAAGACAAACATACTGAATCTTTAAATGCTATCTCTCTTCGAATTAATGAAAATGAAAGGATGATGGCTCTCTTGAAAGCTAGGTGGGTTAGAGGGGCTGAAGAAGCTAGAATTGCTGAAATGAATAGGAAAATTGTTAAAGTTTATACTATCCAAACCACTAAAGAGGATCCTCCTAGTTTATTTAAAGATGATGAAATTGATTTTGATAATTGCAATCTTACTGAAGTCATTAAGTTCCTACAAAAACTTGCTAAGACACCGGATGCTAGTAAAATAAATCTTGCCTTTACCAAACACATTACCGATGCTCTTATCAAGGCTAGGGAAGAAAAACTAAAGCTTGAAACCTCTATCCCTAGAAAGTTAGAAGATGGTTGGGAACCCACTATTAAGATGAAAATAAATGACTTTAATTGCAATGCTTTATGTGATCTTGGTGCAAGTTTTTCTGTTATGCCTAAAAGTTTCTATAATATGCTTGATTTAAATCCTTTGGAAGAGTGCTATTTAAATGTTCATCTTGCTGATTCTTCTAAAAAGAAACCTTTGGGTAGAATTGATGATGTCCTTATTGTTGTTAATTATAATTATGTTCCCGTTGATTTTATTGTTATGGATATTGAGTGCAATGCTTCTTGTCCTATTATTTTGGGAAGACCGTTTTTTGAGAACTGTTGGTGCTATTATTGATATGAAAGAGGGAAATATAAGGTTTCAGTTCCCCCTTAAAAAAGGGATGGAACACTTCCCTAGAAAGAGAAAGAATCTTCCTTTTGAATCAATCATAAGGTCAAGCTATGCTCTTGATGTTGCAAAGGCCTCCGAAAATACTTGATATTTGGCATTGCGCCTAGCTAAAAGGCGTTAAAGAAAAGCGCTTGTTGGGAGGCAACCATCTTTTATTTTCAGTTTGTTTTTTTCTTTTCTTGAGTAATGAAGTTATTACCTCTGTAGCAACTTCATTGTATCTTTTTATTTTGGTTTTTTGTGCCAAGTTTAGCCTCTAATGCATTGAAAGTGCGAGGTATTGTGTTGCTGTCCAAAAACAGATTTTGTGCGCCTGTTGCACGAAAATCCTAAAATCGCCAGAAATTTATATTTTTCTGATAATCTTTGACAGAAAGCCTGATGCTTTTATCTATCGTTCGTTAGTTCTAAGTTTTTTGATTTGAGCTGCATAAATTCCCCGAAAAATTCGGTTTTTACAGACTGTTCAGATTTTGACAGATTCTGTTTTTATTTTACATTTGTCTCTTTACCATCGTCATATGTGATACTCTAGGGGTAGAGTGCCACATTGAGGCTTAGTAAACAGTAGCTAATGTCTAATGAAGTTGGTTTGCAATTTTTCATGAGTTGAACGCATGTGCATTTTAATTTATGAGCACTAACCCTCTAATCAAATTATGAGAAGTTTTGTGTGAAAGAGTTTTTAAGATCCAAAGGAGAGGAATATGAAGAAATCGAGGATGGATCGAAGGTCAAGCTTGGGGATGCCCCCAAGGCATCCCCTCATCTTCATCGACTATCATAAGGTCGTTTTCGTTGAACTTCGTTTTTATCACTTTACATATTATGTGCTATGCTTGGAGCGTCTTTTTACTTTCAGTTTTGTAAGTTTGTTTGCTAGTAATATCTTTGTTGGATCCTAGCTTTATTTGTGTGGGAGAGAGGCACGCTCCGCTTTTTCGTTTGAATACTCCTTTGCTTCGCTTATAACTTTTTGAGTATTCTTAGCTACTGTCTGTTTTCTAGTAAACTCTCGCTTTTAGCTTTTATCTTGTTTAGAGCTGCTAGTTGTTAAGTTAAACTCTCTTGTTCTTCACTTATATTTGTTGGAGAGTTGTTTTGGTTGCTTGGTTAATGTGTTAGATCGGAAAAATGCTATGCATGTGGCAGTGGTATGAAGTAGAAAAACCTGCATAGTCTTGTAGATCACTATGTGGATAATTTGATACCCTTAAATTGTTTTGAGACACTAAAATAACTAATGGTTAAAATGTGTTGGTTAATGGTGTTAGAGCTGATTAGTGGAGAGGTGTTATTAAAGCGTGGAGCCGTACTTTTCTGAACTAAACAACCTAAGTCAACAATGCTAATGTGTCATGAATTCTACTAAGTTGAAAATAAGTTACTAGTGGGTAGTTACTGCAACGGTCGGGGAAGCCAACGGGGCACTTGTGTCGCCGCCACGATCCCTCTCGGGGTGTCTCTAACCATTTGTGGAACATTGAAACTGCTAGTTGTTTGCAATATACGAAATGCATTGTTGAGTTTTGGTTTTTGGGACTTCCACTTCCATATTTTGCTAGCCTTTTTGGTGTTGCGCAATGATCTCTCACATTGAGATTGGTGCATACTTCGCGAGCACATCCAACTCCGTGGGAGAACTTCATCCTGTTCTCCTACACATAAGCCAACTATATTCCTCAAAACAGCCACCATACCTACCTATCACGGCATTTCCATAGCCGTTCCGAGATATATTGCCATGCAACATCCATCATTACATTACATGACTTGATGTCGTTCTTTATTATCATATAGTTTGCTTGATCATTGAGTTAGTGTGCAGCGTGGCTTGCCACATATTCTACATTTTTTCCACACTACGCTCGATCATGCATATCTTCTTTTATACATCATGTATTAGTCTTATGAGTTATGAGTACCAAAAGTGTGATGATCATCTTGTAAAAATAGAGTGTTGCCCCTACCTGTGAGCATATTGAAAAGAGTCCAAAGTGGCCACATAAAAGAGTCCAAAAGAGACCAATGAGAGAAAATTTAAAAGAGCCACGGAGGCCACAATTAGAAAAAAAAAAGAAGAGAAATATAAAAGAGAGAGGGGGCAGCACTACTATCCTTTATTCCACACTTGTGCTAGTTAGCACCTACACTTCATTATAGAGAGTTTTCATGTTTTATTTGTATAACTATGTGGGGAATTAACGTTATAGAACTTAGCTTGTATATTCCAAGGATGAGCCTCCTCAAGTGAGCTCTAGGTCTTCATGAGCAAGCAAGTTGGATGCACCCCCACTAGTTCCATTGGAGAGCTTTCATACACTTATAGCTTTATGTGCATCCGTTGCATGGCAATCACTACTCCTCATGCAGTGTCAACTACGGGACTTCCTTCTGTCTTGTGGTTACTTTCTCCACTGTTTGAGCCTTTCTTTTTGACCTTCCAAACCTCCATCATTGTTCTCTTTGCCATAACATCATGGTGCCAAAGCCACTTCTTACTTGCACTAGTTGAGTAGACTTCGAAACAGTTGATTTGTAAAGTAGATGGATTAGGACACCTGACTTGAGCTTGGCTATTTTCATGAATGACTAATTAGATGCTTTGAAGAATGATTGATACTTTACATTGGAGACATAATTCGTAATTCTTCTTTCTAAACCTTATGTATGGTTCCATGTCTCCAACGCACTTATTCATGAAAAATTTCTAGCATTTGTTAGCTAGCGTTTGTTAATCATTGTTTGCTTAATGTCAACTATAAACAATTGTTTTGGATCACCTTATTCACTTCATGTGCTTTGCATTACTATCTTGATCAAGATTGTGTTGGTTGCATGTCTCATCAAAAATTATTTGTTATCACTTACCTACTCGAGGACGAGTAGGAGTTAAGCTTGGGGATGCTGATACGTCTCAAACGTATCTATAATTTTTGAGTGATCCATGCTAGTTTTGTGTTATCGTCACATGTTTTTACTGTCATTTATATCATTTTTATGCATTTTTTCGGACTAACCTGTTGACAAGATGCCCAGTGTCAGTTCCTTGTTTTTGCTGTTTTTGTATTTCAGAAAATTTACTTCTGGAAATATTCTCGGAATTGGATGAAAATTTACGGAGAATTTTTACTCGACGAAAGACACCAGGACACCAAAGGGCAGCCCTGGGAGCCACCCACAGGCCAGGGGCGGCCTGCTGTCGCAGCCTGGGGGCCACACGCGGGTGGGGCCCGCCCCTGCCCGTGGGGCACCTCCTCGGGCCCCTCCGACGCCTATAAAATCTCTTAAAACCTAAAAACGTCGAGGCAGCAATTATTTTTCAGAAACTCGACCCCGACGCGCCGTCACCGAAAACCCTAGTTCGGGGTCCAATGTGAAGCTGATCCCGACACTCTGCCGGAGGGGAGATCGATCCCGGAGGGCTCTTCATCGCCATGCCTTCCTCCGGGATGATTTGTGAGTAATCTCACCTTGGACTACGGGTCCATGACAGTAGCTAGTTGGTAGTCTCTCTCTCTTGTGCTTCATGTCTTATGATCTTGTGCGATGCCTAACATTATCAAGATCGATTATTGTAATGCTATGTGATGTGTTTGCTGGGATCCGATGGATTATGAAGTTATGTTCAGATTGTGCATGATTCTTATATGAGTAATTTATGTTCTTGCATGCTCTCCGATGTGCGTAGTTACTTTGGCCAAGTGATTGTGTGTATCTCCAAGAGAGGGTATTTATGCTAGATAGTGGGTTCATGCCCCCTTTTGTTCCTGAGCAAGAGTGACAGAAACGTCTAAGGGCGAGGGTGTGCTGTTGCTACTAAGGGTAAAACAGCGGTGTTAATGTCTATTTTGATATTAGTATTGCTTACTTCATGCACTTTACTTAATGCAATTGTCTGTTGCTTGCAACTTAATACCGTTGGGTGACAGGCTGGATAGCGATCCCACGGTGGACTTTTTAGACAAAGACGTAGTTGGACTCAACGGTCTTTGTTCCTTGTCGTGATGCCTGCATAAATATTATCATGTCCTTTTTGTCATCGCTAAATTGGGTTTGTGTCATGATCTTGTCAATTGCATAGCTGTAATTCGTTCACCCATCATATGCATATTTTATTTACTTAAGAGACTCTACTAGTGAACCCATGGCCCCCGACCCATCTTTTTACATTGTTTACAACCTCATTTACTTGCTTTTAATCATCATTATTCCTCTGGTCACTTTTCATATTTTATCTATTTCATCATACAATTAACCGCTTTGTTTTCTGCGAGACCGGAAAGATTGACAACCTTTCCGCCGTTGGGGGCAAAGTATTTTGGTTGAGTGTGTGCAGGTCCGCGTCTGTTGAAGGTCAAGTTGTAACATCACAAAAGTAATCCCCTTTTCTTTTCCATGTTTGTTTTAAATATTGTATCATCATGACATCATCTTAGTGTTTGCATTTATGGTTTTGCAAAAATAAAATAAAACAAACAAAATTAAATTGGGATTTCATGTGCTATCACATGCAATACCTAATTTCTAAATTGCAAAACAAAATAATTAAAAACCAAAATTATTTTGGACAATGAAAATCGTAATGTTATTTTGAATTTGCAAATTAACAAAATATTTGAGAAAAATCAAAACCCTAGTCTTATTTTGTTTTTCTCTTTTCCTTCTCTTTTCTTTTCTCTGGAAAAAAGAAAAATTGCAAAGGAAGAAAAAAGAACAGGAGCTAGGCCGAAGCCCAGCTCCTTCCTCTCTCTTTCCCTTCCTCTCTCCCCGGGGCAGCCCACCAAAGGCCCGGCCCAACCAGCCTTTCCCCTTTTCTCTCGTCTCCCGCACCCGGAAATCGTTAGAAAAAGGGAACCCTTTGCAAAGGTAACTTTTTCTCCGCTCTTCTCGCGCCAAGTGTCACCTTCTCCTCGCTTGGTCCCCCATGGGTGTTTGCATGCGTGACAAGTGGCAACACTATAGAGTTTTGGTGGGATTTTTTCATCCCACCGGATGGAGGACGGATGGGTGGAAACGCATTTATTTTTAGATTCGTTTTTTTAAAATGAAATATCTTTAGAACCGTTGATCCAAATTACGAACCGTTTTCATATTTGAGATCCTCGCGTCGAGATCTTCAAAACTAGATCCCATGTTGATAGGTTTCGAGAAACTTTTTTTTTGTACATTCGGTAGCATGTGGTTGTACATCCGGTAGCACGTGGTTGTACATTTTCAGATTTTGTACATCTCTAGTTTGTACATCTCCAAATTTGTACATTTCCAGTTTTCTGTACATTCGGTATCACGTGGTTGTACATTTCCAGTTTTTTGTACATTTTCAGTTTGTACATTTCCAAATTTTGTATATCCAGTAACAACGTGAGTGTACATCCAGTAACAACATGTGTGTACATCCTGTAACAACATGTGTGTACATCTTGGTCGCTATAATCTGTACTTTCTGCTCTGGAAACTCTGTACATCCATGTTTATAACGAACGTTGCCATGTAACGGACAGTATGCAACGCGTTAGCGTAGGCGTTAGGGTACAGAGGATTCGTCGCCGTTGACGCGATAGCGTCGACGAGCGATAAAGACTCCGTACCCTAACGCCCCGAGGCTGAGTCCGCCCGTACGCCGCGGTAGCGGCGACGGGGGACGAAGCCGAGCCGCTAGATTATGTAAAACTTACAAGTTGTATTATAAGTTAGGGTGTAGGGTGGGGTGGCAAGTAACCCAACTTATATACAGTATGAAAAAAGATTTAGATTTAATTTGTGGTTCCGTCGAGATGTACATCGATCTACTGCAACGTACACGCTTGACGCTTCGTTCTGTTTCTTATTCTCGTGCGTCGCCTCGTACGAATTTTGCTGGACGAGATCCAAATGTACGCGCAGGAGGCTTCGCGTTGATTCTGTACGTCCAGTCCATGCGCGCGGGTTGCTGCTTCTGTTTTTACAATGATGCACGGGGCTTCGTACTGCATCTGTACATCTGGGGGCCTCGTGCGCGTGAGATGTACGCTGCCCGTCCAGGCACACGAGAACTGAAGTCCCAGAAAAGAAGGCACGCAAGAGCAGCGGCCGTGCCGTGCAGAATTTTCCTTCCATCCCCAAAGGCCACGTGGCCTGCTGTGCGCTCACGAATTGCCCTTCGCGAAGGGAATCCTTCAGGTAGTGGTACCCCCCGCACCCCTCTCTCTCTCGTACGTCGCCCAGCGCCATCGCCTCCTTCCGTCGATGCTCGCCACCGCCACCTGCCTGCTCCCTCTATAAAGCACCACCAGAGGAGCCTCTCACCAACCCAACCCTAGCCACCTTCCTCCCTTCCTTCCTGCTGCCGCCACTCTTCCTCTCTCCCTCTCTCCCTCTCTCCCTCTCTGCTCCTCTTCTTCCACCACCCGAGAGCATCACCACCGAATCATACGGAGGAGAAACACCGTCGCCGCCATGGAGAACGCCGCGCCGGGCTAGCTGCGGAGGAGGAGAACGTCTACCTCGCGTGGGACCTGGAGCCGGAGCCGCTCGGGATCTGCTACGACTACATCCGACTGAGTGGAGGAGGAGCCCGCCTGCTTCGTCTACTTCCCCGTCACCTGCACATCGCCGTCGTCTACCTCGAGCCGATCTCCGACCCCGGCTGCCCCTTGGTGAGCACACCGCCGCCAGTCTGCCCTCTCCTTCCCCCTCATGCTCTGGACGACGCCTTCGAGCGCACGTCGCCGGTAGCCGTAGGTCGCCGTCGAGCACGAGCTCGGGCCCCTCCACCCCAAGCTCCCCTGCACGTCCATGCACTCGCACCGACCCCTGCACTGCACTTGCACCTCACCTGCACACGCACAACCCCTCCTGCACCACTCCACTCGCCTGGATCGCCGCCGGTCTTAGGACGTCGTCGATCACCGCGCTGCTCCCTCGCCGTCAGAGTGCAAGTCTGAACCTTCAGTCCAGTTTTCAGTTAACACCTGTAGTTCTCTTACTTAAGTCGCGAGTTCCTCTACTGATCACGATCCGTAGCATCACCCCAGTGGCCTTGCTCTTTTGCCAGCCCAGACTCGTCCCGGGTTCGATCTTCCCTGGGAGCGAATAAAACCCCCCTTTTTACCTTTCTTGCTAGCCACTGACATGTTGGCCCTGGGTCCACATGTCAGCCTCTTGTGTAGAACAAGCCTTGGTGACAATGGTTTCCAGATCTAGATCTGGAACTTTTCCAGAAAAGCCCAGTTTTCGAATCTTTTTGCAATTAGGCCCCTGCTTTAATTAATCTGTCTTGTTTTTGCAATAATTAATTAACACTTGTTTCTTTTGTCAAAATTGCAATAAAAATATGTTTTCAACTCAGAAAATTGTAATCTGTTCAAATATAATTTTTGTTTAATTTTTGGAATTAATTTAAATGGCTAAAATAAATAAATCTTTTGCTAATTAATTAATCTTGCAAAATTCATAACTTTTGTTCTACAATTCCAAAAATCATGAATTTTATATCAAATTAAAGCTAAAATTGCAATCTGTCTAAATATATTTTTGCATGCATGAATTAAATAATTGAATTGCCGGGTTAATGGAAAATGCAATTAATTGAATTAATAAAATGCCCTAAATGCCTAATTTGTTTATTAAATTGCTAAACCCTAATTTTACCTTGCCTAATAAAAGTTTAGCACTTTAACTTGCTGCACAATTAACTTGCTCATGTCATCATCCTTGTTTGAATGCATTTGTATTGATTTTCCTTTTGTTATGTTTTGTGGTTACCGTAGACGACGACGTTGCAAAGTACCCCGACACCTCCGAGGATCTAGCCCAGTACCAGGCTACTGAGCCAACATGCAAGCATCCCCTCCCCAACTTTCTCATGTGGTGCCTATTCCTATCTTGCATGCTTTAGGACTTCCGTTCTGTTATGTCTTACGATTCCTACTGGAATTGCATAGCCTATTAGAAGTCCAGATATTCCTGATATGCCTGCCTATATCCTATGCTTGTTTACTAGTTACTATCTACTAGCATGCTTAGGAGTTGCTTGTGGTCTATCACATGTTTAGCTGGTATATCTTAATTAATTGAAGACTTGCTATGTGGGAATCATTTTATTATAATAAAGATAAGGCACCGGCGGAAGGCCAGCTATGGTGATTTGTTCTGCTAGTGTCGCCTAGGAAAAACCGTTCTTTTCCGCTTATCCAAGAATGAGCGCCCTACACACACGTGGGAAGACTTATGGAACCCCCCGCAACTCAGTACCGGATCTGCTATATTGGTTAGGGAGCCACAAAGTAGTTCGGGTGTTTACCATTTGGAGCATACGCATAATGCATGTTGAAGATGAGAGGTTACAACTATGGGGGGCGCATATAGGTTTGCGGTACATTCATTTATCGAGTGTGGAAGGAGGAGCAATCGTATGAGTGTTTTCCTCCCGAAGCCGTCCTCGCAACGTTTGGGCCCGCAAAGGAGTTTCGGCCGGGCTCCCCACGTGGATCAGTCTCAGATAGGTGGCTCTATCCAATGTAGTAGTGATGGGGAAGGTCGAGTTGAGATACCTTTTGCCTTTGTGGAGTGTGGTTGATCGAACGTGTATGGTTACATTTGGGCACCCCTGCAGGGTTAAATCTTTTCGAAAAGCCGAGTCCGCGGTTATGGACGACTTGGGTAATGTGCTGGCTAAAAAGATCATAGACATCACCGTATATCATAAATAGCTAATTTGACTAGTAAATAGCCATACTCAAATAATAACCTGCTAAAATTTGAGCAACGTGTGAGTGTCCGGACTTCTTCCTCGTGGGTATATGATACGATGGAGTTGTCTCAGGACGGGTATTGCTTGGTGAGTAGTTTAGCCCAGTAGCGCAAGCGCTCTCTTTCCCTTATTCTAATTAGACGCAAGTTGTAGCGTGTCTTCTGTAATTGTTAGGTGCTGCTGATGCAAGTCCACATACAGCCCCTTTTCAACCCCAATGCATGTGCATCGTACCTTCTTTTCCTCTTGTGCATTAGACTTGCTGAGTACCCCCGTACTCATACCATCGGGTGTTCGGTGCCCGTGTTTTCACCGATGCAGGAGCGTCAGCAGAGTTCGACGATCCAGATGGTGGTTACTACGTAGAGTTCGACGCTGACTACGACGAGTAGATCGAGATCCTAGGCGGCAGTCTGAGACCACCGTGGGCGGGTCCCCTCTTTTATTTCCCGGCCTTTGGCCTTTGATGTAGTTTGTACTCAGACGAGTGATTGCTTCCGCTGTATTCGGGACGTATGATCCCTGTGATGTAATAAAAGTATTTCGAACTATGTTTATTTATCTTTTTGTGTCGTACTTGTGCGTGTGATGTAATCCAATTGTGGTTCTACTTGGCGAAATGTTATTTCCGCTAAGTGGGGCTTACACAAGTGCCAGAGATCTTCAACATTCACCTCGTTGTTGATTTCAAAGTCCTACTGGTTCGATAAACCTCGGTTCGTTAAACGAGGAAAAACTGCTACTAGCTGCAATTCCGCCTTCGCTTGGGGCACCACCCAACTTATTTTAATACAGCAGCAGTGCGCCACGAACAACATGTAGTCTGTGGCGCATACATTTGGAGTGAGCCATGCCTATTTCTTCTGTGGAGCACCCTTTTGAGGTGCGCCACAGACTACCCCCCCTGTGGATAAGGGTTTTCCTACTAGTGACCGGAGCACCGTCAAAGACATGAATCACCTTGGTGATGTCCAGGTACATTTACCAATCATGCACATGAAATTCAGATGCCATCCAACGCAACATCCTTTGATTTTTCTTTAAAATTTAGTATGTTCCTATTTATTTTAGTTCATTTCATTTTAGAGACGAGAAAAAAGATTTCATAGTGAAAATTGGAATTAACCAAGAATTTACCGTTCTCAGGTTAAGAGAGAGCTCTGAAGCACTTCCAAAGCCTTTTGGTTTCAGCAGTGGTTGAGGAAGATGCTATTGGAAATTGTGACAAATGAGGTTTCTCCTTGCATCAACATGTAGTTCATGAAGTGAGGAAAATTAAATGATCAGGCTTAACTATGTTTGCTAACTCGGATCTTGATATTGGTGTCTGTAGAAAGTGATGACCAGGAATGTCCACTGCCGTAATCACGACACTTCTCAATTCTATTGCAACTTCCAGGTTATTATAGGCAGTCCATAACTTAATGTTTAAGCAAATATGAACAATTAATGTTCATTTGATCGCCGGTACTACCGATCAGACTCTGTGTTTACTTGATTTCACTTGCTTTTTTTCCGGATCCTCTCTGAAATTGTGTTGTTGCTGCATAGAACCTATGCCAGATTGATTGGCCTGTTAAAAGCGGGCATGGCGGATGAATCGGTTGTCATGGAGAAACTCGGCAACTTTGTGAAGATGAAATCTTCTAGCAACGCCAATGCATCTTCAAAGACATCATTCATGAGGCAAGGTCAAGATCCATGGAGGTGGACATGGTGAGTACCATCTTAAGAATTGATGTGGGCATTTTGCTCTAGGCTGTGCAAGCAGGTGGTTCATGCATTGTTTCTTTGTACAAATAGTGTGGATGTTTTGTTTTGAATATACCTATGAAGCAAATAAAATTAACTTTACATGCATGCGAAATAGTGATCTTTTCCAGTGTGAAGTTAACTGAGATAAACCTGCTCATTCTTTCGCAATGTATGTGTTGGTGATCCCTGCATCTGTTTTTGGTACAGGGATTATTTACTTCTTGTTGGTTTAGTTTGGCAATGAGTAAATAATTGAGAGAAGTTAATACGCTCTTTGTTTTGAGATGAATGTGTTGGTGATCCATGCATCTATTTTTAATACAGGGACTAATTACTTGTTGATTTAGTCTAGCAGTAAGTAAATGGTTGAGAGAAGTTAATAATTTCAGTACAGGGTTTTATGTTTGGGTGGACTTCTAGTTGCTACATGAAGTGGTAATTTTGTATGAAAAATAATAAAAACTATGAATCTTGAATGCACAATTGAAATGATTTTCTGAATAGCTTATGTATCCAAATAATAAGACATTACTTACCACTGTGGTTGGTACTAATGCTCATTTTATTTTCCTTTTTTTATTCCACCATATGAAATAGTTTAAGGATCTGGCGGCTCGCGACAGGTAAAAACGATTATGCAATCTGGATGACATTTTTTCGACGATAATAACTATAAGAAGTAATTCTAAAGAGTTTTACCTAGGCAACCATCTTCTGAATTCATCACACTTCATCTGCGTAAGCATTTGAGAAATAGCACTGTAAGTTCATTTTATACAGGGATCGTGGTGCCCCAATGGAAGTTTTAGTACTACCCTAAGTATTGGGGAGTACCATGATTTCAAAGGTAGTAGAATAGTTATAGAGAAAGAAGTTAATGCCATGGCAATCCTGTGCTATTTCTTCTATATTGTTGGTAGCAAAAATCTTAGCTTGGCACAGAGTCATGGTGTGTTCGGAAAAAGACCTACTTGAGGCAGTAGATATGTCCTTGTCGGTTACTAAATTATCTACACATATTACATATAGTCTTTCTTTTCTAGCCATGGTAGTATTTGTTGACTAATACTTGTTACTTTCGATCGGTTCTTGGAGAAGAACAAAACGGTAAAAAGAAAATATTACTACAAAGCAATGTGTTTCTCCTATATAAATGCATTGATGCTTCTTAGTGTTGTTGCATTGTGATACTAGGTGTTTGGGAATTGGGACCTTTGAGTCTGTAGTTGAAAAGGAATCCTGAGTGCCAACACATGTATTATTCACCCCCTCCCAATATGCAAGGTCATCTTTAACTGCTCCCATCTTGTTGTGTTTACATCTTCCTTTGAAATAGAGGACCGTCTGTTTCTTTGCCATCTGTCATGGAACTCACTAGCAACATCTAGAAATGACACCCATCTAGGATGATGTTAAACACATCTCATGTGTGGTGACCGAGAATTTGTTGATAGCAGTGATATTTAAAGAATATTGTCTCAGCTTCTTAAGTTTATTTTTTACTTTGATCAGCAATAAGCTCCAAGTACCTTCTGGCATCTCTGTTCTGATGCCAATACTTCTCTTAGAAAATTCTGATTAGCAACTTTGTTCGTGTTAGTTTAGGTACCGTTTCCCTAGGACACTACTGCATAGGGATATAGCACATCACATACTCAGCTCTTTCGCTTTGATTGAAGATCAAGATGTGCCTGTCCAAATAGTCACTGACGAAAATTGATTCACCTCTTCTGGATGGACTGATGGTGCTGTTTCTATACCTAAGCATGTCAATATCTACATTGCACCAGCGAGATGCCAGATTGATTACCTTCACCACGGAGGAACCTACATGCCATTGTATGCACGGCTTGGGTAAAAAGTTGAGCTTATCGGTAGGGAGATTAGATGGTCCCTTTTCTGCTATGTTTGCGAGTTCTGTATTTTAAACCAGTAGAATGTTAAGATTCAGACTATGTATGTAAAGAACCTGGTGTGTAACCTATTTTATTATCATGGCTAAACCATGTAACCTAATCTGTACAAACAAATGTGGTGCTTTTCTTGTTGTTTGTTATCTTTAATTCACTGGTGTGACTGCCCCATCGACAGTACCAGCTATATAAAAAAACAGTTCTATATGATCTGTATTTTAAACAGGAGGGGAAAGAAAAAAAGGAAAGATAAAATATCAAGTTTTTTCCGCGTTGGATTCAACCTTTTTCACAGGCGTGTACAATGTAATCGCTATTTAGAACAAATCAATACATGGCTGTTTTACAATTCTGGTCGTAACTGAGCCCATTTGTGGTCTTAGTAATAGTGGTAAATATAAGAGTTGTAAACATCCATCTTGCCATTTTATATAATACTGACAGAGAAAAGAGGCCTTTCCCGTCAACGAACGAGATCGCGATTTTTAGAACACAAGCCGCCTCAGGAGAAAAGAGGAGAGAGGTAGAAGAACCGGTCGGGTCTGGGCTGAGAGAGGACATGGAGCTTCCGGATTTTTTTTTAATATACATCACGCAAGAACAAGGAGTTATTTTTCTACCTATGGCCACTCTAAATATACCACATCCAATATTACGTTAATTCAGACTATTTTGTGTTACCTTGGCTGATTCACAAGTAGGTTGTAAACAAAAAAAATCTTTTTTTATGAAAATAAATTATAGCAAAAACCCGATACTTACGCCAATCGGGCGCAACGGGTCATCTAGTTTTTACATCCCTACTGACACCACCACGCCTCACCACTTTCCTCACATCCCCCAAAGCCCCAAACCCCTCCTCCGCGAGCCGTGCCCGTGCGGCGGTGACGATGGCCATGTGGCCAAGCTGCCACACCGTCTCCATCGGCGGGGAGGGTTCGGCGCTGCCCCCGACGATGCGGCACGGGCTGGCTCCGGAGGCGCTGGTCCCCGGCACGGGCCTCGTCCTCAACTTCTTCTACGGCTACCTCCCCCAACCCCCCGTCTCCACCGCCGCCTCCCTCCGCTGCGCCGCCGCCGCCGACGACGACGACAGCGCCGACCGCGTCAGCCGCCTCCCAGACGATCTACTCCGCCGCGTGATCTCCCTCCTCCCCGCCAAGGACGGCGCCCGCACCACCGTGCTCTCCTCGCGCTGGCGCCGCCTCTGGCGCTCCACCCCGCTCGTCCTCGTCGACACCCACCTCCTCCCCGGTGGCGACGCGGATCCTAGGCCCGGCCGCGACGGCGCGGCCTCGCGCGCCGTCACCGACGCCGTTTCCGCGGCCCTCGAGGCGCACCCCGGGCCCTTCCCCTTTGCCAGCCTCACCTGCAGCTTCATGGTCCACGCCGACCGCCCCCTGCTCGCGCGCTGGCTCCAGCTCCTCGCCGCCAAGGGCGTCGACGAGCTCGTCTTCGTCAACCGCCCATGGCCCATCCCCGGCCTCTGCCTCCCTTCCGCGATCTTCAGCTGCGCCTCCCTCCGCCGGCTCTGCCTCGGCACCTGGGTCTTCCCGGACACCGCCACCGTCCCGCGCGGCGCCTCCTTCCCGAACCTCCGTGAGCTCATCCTCGGCTGCGTCATCATGCAGGACAAGGATCTCGAGTTCCTGCTTGCTGCGAGTCCCGTGTTGGAGGTGCTCGCGGTCGTCGGAAGCCAGACCCCGCTGCACGCGCGTCTCGCCAGCGGCAGCCTAAGGTGCGCGCAGTTCTGCTTGTGCATGCTGGAGGAAGTCGCCGTGGTGGATGCCCCCAGCCTGGAGAGGCTCTTCATCTGGAGAAGTTGGAGCCAGGACCGCCACGTGAGCAGAGTGAGCACCATAGTCAAGATTGGCCATGTCCCTAACCTGCTTATTCTGGGATACCTGGAACCAGGAGTGCACGTGCTGCAGATCGGCAACACCATCATCAAGGTATGCACATCGCCATTATCAATTTATTTCTCAGATTGCATTTCCTTCCTTTTAATTGTGATATGGAATTATGAACCAAGCAATGAAACATGGTCTAGTATAAGGTGAGTATGCCGGGCTGCTTGTTTAGGATTTGGAACATTGGTAGTCATGATGTTGCCTTAGTATGACATGTGCAGATGGTTGAATTTTTTTAGAACAATATATCATGAACAATGAGCCTAATATGATTTCCATTTTTTCATACACCTGTTGCTGGTTTGCAGTTACAAGAGTCAGACCTTCCTTATCCTGATTTACAATCACATGACCGAGTACAATAATTTGGCTTAGTTTTGATCCTTCTCCACTCCTTTGGCCGGATGAAAATTTGCATGTTCAATTAATCTCCGACTATCCATTTGCATGAAATTTTCAGTCATATGTGTCATAGACACTCTTTTTTCTGTCATGAGGTGACTTCACTTTTTATGCTCCTAGGGCCTGTTACTTTTAAACCTCCAGTATACGTCTGAACAGTAGGATCGAACGATGATTTTAATTCTGTTGGAATGGACATATATAAGACTCCTTTTTAGTTTTGAGGTACTTCACTTGCCTCTTAGCAGGTAAGAGGATTATTTAATCTTAGCCGTTAATCGACCAAGGGTAAGTTTTACCACATGGGCATTCTATTTCTAGCATGTTACATCACTGATCCTGTTATTCAAGGATTTTTAAATGGATCTAGTTATCCCTTTACATATATTAATGATCCACTCAATGATATCCATAAGGACCGGGTGACTTTTCTTGTCTTTTACATGATTCAAAATATACTTTTAATGTGTACGAGACATGCATCTCCTTGCCTTTTGGGTGCATTTTCTTCTATCAACAAAAAGTTGCCTAGTTCCTTCTAGGTAATCTAGGTTTTTTTTAAGAAAAAAACATGACATGTTTGTGCTATAAGTTAACATACAGTATCTGCATAGTATGTATTACTAACTAATAGTTTATCTTAATTTTTGTATAGATGAATATTTCGTAGCAGTGAATTTGAATAGCAAAAAAGATTTTATTGTTACAATATCATAACATCACTATTTTTTTCTTTTGCCTCAAGTTTATGTTACTTTGTGGTTACTTGGAGATACTTGAACTCCGCATACTTGTTTTCTTCTATACTATTTTAATGAAACATCTTTTGAATCTTTTTTAGAAACTCTAAACTCCATTAAATTTGGTGCTTACCTTTATAATTTTTTACGTTAATTTCTACTCCCTCCACTCCGTAAGATAAGACGTTTTAGCAAGCTAAAACAACTTGCCAGAACGTCTTATATTGTGGAATGGAGGAAGTGTTTGATATGACCATACAAGGAATGTATCTTTCGGAATTACTAACGGGTATGCCTTTCGATATCGAGTTTGAGCATTGTAAAATACCTTAACTTATATAATCTACCTTGAATAGTCTTTCTTACCCCTGAATGCTAGATCGTGACCTTTACCTTTACATGGTAACTGGTGGATCCAAAATGGATGGTCTGTAATAAGTTGGGCACCCCTTAAAAATCTGTATATAAATCGAATATGTAAATTGATACAGTATTGTGTAAAAGGCCGAGTACCCGGTCGATCATTCTATGCTCACTACATGGTAAGCTGGTAAGGTGACTCAGCTTATACCGCTTACCGGATTATAGAAAATTGAATGGAAATCATGTGTGAATTGTGATTGATTTGTGCTCTTTGGTGCATCGTAGGCTGGAACAAAGGCAAGAACACGCACCACGGTCTCAAGTGTCTGGATGTTGGCCTTGCACCTGCGATTCGAAATCCACGGTCAAGTCAAGATGCTTCCCAGTTTCCTCAGATGCTTCCCTAGCATCGAGACATTGATTGTCGAGGTAATCCTCCCTTCATTTGGCATTTGGATCATCATCGATACCTTAAGTCTGATTGCTGCTGTATGAGTATGACCACCAAAATGTGCAGCTGAACTGTTTGCTGACTCAAATTGCAGTCTGAAGAAACTCCTGAACCTGCTATGAACCCCAGGGTCAATTACTGGAAGGACACAAGCCCTATTGAGTGTGTCAAGTCCCACCTCAAGATCTTGTTTTTCCGTGAGCTGCAAGGGAACCAGAGCGAGTTTGATTTCCTCACGTTCATAGCGGAGAATGCACCGAAGTTAGAGAGGATGCTCATCGTGTTGAAACCCCCTCTAAGTTACACTTCAAGGGAAGCGCTGGCTGCCAAAATAAACACTCTTTGCTCTGCTAAATGGGCTAGCAGGGACTGCCAACCGGGTTTCAGGTTCAGTAGAACTCCTCGAGGAAGTAGTCTTTGGAGCCTCAAAATGGGTTCAGATTTGTCATGTCCTGATCCTTTTTGCTGCATGTGAACTCAAATGTGCCTGCATATCTCAAAGCCAGTTACAACATAGCTCCAGGAGGATATTGGCTCCTTTGTTCAGTTAATCAATGCAGTGGGGTTCTTGCAAATCGGGGAGCTTTTGAATGGGTTGGAACACGCAGCAGTGGTATATAAGTGACATCACCGATTGCCTCGTTTCTGCGTGGATGAGTTTGAAGATTGATGTGTCCCTGTGAACTGTTATTTCGTGTTCACGAACTCGTATTCTGCAACCTCCTGCAAATAACTAGGAAGCTGTTGTGCAGGGTGGCAGTTCGTTGTTATCTTGAACCATAGGCCACATAGTTTCTTCTCAAGTTCTCATGAGATAAACTGGAAACGACAAACGCATGTTTAGACGTTGCTGCAACTGTATACAGCTGATACGGAAGTAGGGGTATCGTTTGACACGTAATTTTACAAGTGTTAGTAGTGGTGCATACGGCGGCCTAATAGCAAAGGTCGGTGTACCGCGTACACTTGCAATGTTGAAACCACGATGTCTTTTCAACAGTTTGACGAGGGAGGCTTGATCGAAGGCCCGAACCCTCCACAGCATGTAATCTTATCGGTGCCCAAACCACTTTTGAGGCATCCGGCATTGATGCCCTTCATTGCCCAGCCGGTGCCACGATTTTTTTCAAGTAAGCGGACAAAGTAGGGGCTTCGATGCCCAAACTTATCAGCCAATTAAATATTGATACATTATTGAAATGTAACTATGAAATGGGAAGGTGGAGCTTGGTTCGGTCAAAATTTATATTCTCGGTCGCACGTTTTGTTTTGGGCACCAGGACGCTATGGGACGGTGCATGAGTTACTTTTCATGCCATCGCCGACTAGCTGTCAAAATTTTGAGATTGTGGGCACCAAGTACGATGTGGATGGCCTAAGAGAATCCATGAGACCAACTCTAAAGTTCTCTTCCTCAATGTTGATCCAAGTTGTAAGATATTCCTTAGACCCACTAGAGCTCTCTGAATGAGTCTTGAAGCTCTAGTTCCCTCCCCGTTGATTTCATTCAACTGAGGATGAGTGGCGTATATTTCCTTGGGGTTTCTTATACTGACTTGAGGGGCTTTGGTGAAAGATCAAGTGTACCCTTCATGAGTGATAGGTGGGAGGGTATTTTGGTAATGTTTGGTTCACCTAGTCTATGGTGGAGTAAGGGAGAGATGGTGTCTATAGTCCATGGTAGACCAAGCCCTCTCTTCCCTCCCCAAGGTGGGCTTCTTCCGTCTTTGTCTTGGACCTCTATTTGACTTCTCTTTTATATTGGCCTGCTAGTCATGGTAGGAAATTGGATTTCCACTTATTAGGATTCAAACTCATTTGCCTTATTGTGTGGTAAGCAGGATTAGGAGGGACCTCTCTGTGGAATTGACCATTCCTGCAACATATATAGTTGTTACAAGACAAATAGTAAACAAACAGTTTTGGTAGAATACTACATAAATAACCATCACACATACGCAAAATCAAACATTTCGTTTGGGTACTTGTTGTTATACTTCCCGTAGAACCAATCCAATAATAAAAAAACTACCTTTGGTTTTCCTTGGCCATCAACTCAGTAGCAATAAAGTTCTCATAACTAGATTCATTTGCGCCACATTATATTACCGCCTCCCTAACATATTGGACAGAAGGCATCATCATTAGTCTTTATAAATACTAAATAGATGGTTGTGACCTATCAAAAATTTCACTAATCCTTGTAATTTGCTCCTACGTCACTAGTGTAATCCTGATTTTTTACTCCTGTCATGAACGGACTTTCCAAGCCTCTTTCATGTTGAACTAGCTCCTGCATCACCAAGAGTTGGTTGTGCTTCGGTATCCTCCATATCAAGATGTAGTATGGCATCAACATCAAAGCCATATGCTAATACTACACTAGAAAGCCTAGTACGCCCGAAGTAGGATTCCGATGATTAGTACCATCACTAGTGATGTTTTCAAACATGACCTTCAAGTTCTCTTCATTGTGAAGCCCATGCTACCTAAGCATAACACAACCTGGAATGTCATGTAATACAAAAAAGTAGCATTTGTCAACAATGATGAGTAAATTAATTATATTATGCAACATAAGCATGAATTACTTTTCTTGCCTTCTTCCACCACTCTAGATCTTGTTTCACATAGTTCCGCTCGGTGTCCCATCCCTCTCTAGTTTCTCTCGGTATAAGTTCTTGAATATGTTGCTATTACTTTTTAATTTTCCCATTTAAATTTAGGTTGGGGCTCCTTTTATTGCAGTCACGTTCTTAATTCGAATTTTAGAAGTGCCACCTCCTCTTATGCATTGGGGCCAAGTGAGTATTTGCCTTCTTTCGCATCCGCACTTGCTCAACAAACAACTCGGTGATAATCCTAGTGTTGTTCTTAGTCTATTATGCAGCCATGCTCGACACAAGTATTTTTAAATTGGTGTCACTCCTATAGCATAATTTTAAAACTCTACCATCATTATGAAGATTCTACTACACTCATACCAACATCTGTGCATATAAATCTAAAAAAACAATTGTGTACATATGAAATACATAGCAATTTCACATTGAAAGTGCATGGTTGCCCCCATGCGTTGTTTTGGTAATTAATGACAATTCCCATGGACTAATGTGTGTCTTGAGCTATACTTGTAGGTTGTGTCCATAAATGCTTGATCTCCAGATGTTGGAGTCAAGGCTAAGGGAAGAAGATTATATGTTGATCAAGTCTAAGTGCGAGTTGATCAACACACAAGATAAATGCCAAGTGAAGATTTGTCGAAAAAGTGTTTCTCCCATATTGGTGTATGGGGGAGCAATATGTGTGTCTTCAACAAGCGGAGCACAATCAAGAAAGGTGGTCCAACTCGAGAAGGCTAATATTTTACCGGTCTCATGATGTTAGTTGAGAGACCGGGTTATAGGATAGATAACTGTACTATCAAGAGGGGCTCTCGAGCGGGTATCTTGATCGTTTCGTCGTAGAGAGCTCAAACCGTTGCATCCTTGGCATCATATTTATTGGTTATTATTTGGCTCTTATCTTGGTGTGGCCTTGGTGGTTGTCGTTCTTGTCATGACAAGGCCAAGTTCACCGAAAACAGTTTTCGTATGTGTCCTCTATTGCGTTTTCGGTGTTGGAGATTTTGCCGGTCATCCGTATGGAAGGTTTCAACATTCCAACCTTTTACAAAATCTCCCTTGCTTGTTTGCAATATTTTCACTTTTTTTTAGGGTAGCCCTTGTCGTCCCCTTTCCAACAAAATTGGATTCACCTCATTCGGACTTCATTTGCAAAAGTTATGGCAGTTTTGGTTTTGCTGGTTTTTTTGTTGGAACCTGTCCGGAGGAACACCAGAGATGGTCCAGAGTCTCCGGAATCTCCGGTCCACAGGACCCGGAATTCTGGTCCCTGTTTTTTCTCTGCCAAGTGAATTTTTGTGGCGTGGTACTGGATAGGGGTCCGGAGGTTCACTGGAGTTTCTCCGGAGTCTCCGGCCTGGCCGGAGTCTCCGGCCCCTGGACGACCAGAGTCTCCAGTCTACCCAGAAGCTTAAAGTGTGGCGCGCCTCTAGTGCCTAGTCCGGAGCCAGGCCGGAATCTCCGGCCCTGGCCGGAGTCTCCGGTGTAAGCAGACTGCAACAACTATATTTCGTGGGGACCTATAAAAGGCCCCCTTCTTTCCCAAGTGACCTAAGGTTTTCTACAACACGTTTTCTCTCTCTCCCACCATTGTTGATCTTGGAAAACCTTGCCCCCTCTCAATCCCTCCCATGTGTCTTGCACATCTTTGAGGGAAAAGTGAGAGGAGATCTAGATTGTAGCGCCCCGACCCCGGAACTATACAGTGAAACGTTGTGTAACCGGTCATGCTACACGATCGAGGGTTACTGGGTTTACCAATCCCAGGCCAAAACTCATTGGCAGGTGTGCTCGGAATGGATCATCGGCACACAACACCTCGATCATGCCATAAGCTCAGACATCGCTTTCACGTATAGTAAAGAGACCGAGACTTGTGGAACAAACTGGCACATTGCAGACTCTACAACACAAAACTCATATAGCAACTCATATATGAGAAAGATACAAATATTACACATCAAAAGGTCACATACCATCAATTCATCAAGCGGAAGCGAAGTAGTGTTGTCTAATACAACAAGATCCAAATTATAGGGCCTAAGAGGCCTACACATAAATAAACCCAGCCAACTTGCTCCACGGTCCCAAGCTGCCACCTGGGAACCCTGGACTACTAGTCGATGTCCACGAAGAACCCACCTAGCTGCTCGGTGTCGTCCTCCTCTGAAATGCAAATATAAAGGCAGCAAAGAGAGACTGAGTACGATGTACTCGCAAGTTTAGTAGGGCGATATAGGCCCGATGCTGACGGAGGCTCTAATGCTGATTAATGTAGCTATTTTGCATAAAGCTAGATTTTCATTTTAAAGATACAAAAAGACACAAGGCATCGTCTATTCAGAATATTTTTCATAAAGGGGATAAGAGAGTAACATTTCATCTTCGGTTCTCAGCGAACCTACTTGTAGCCAACCCACTCATCTCACACAAGGCACTTCCTCGAATCCCCCTCGAGGAAATGAACCTTTTGTCACACGTTGTAATGCAACCTTATCTGCCAAATTTTAATTAAGGTTGACGTTTTCTATGATCCCGTAAATCCATTCCCAAGGCGTCCATAACCGTGGACACGGCTTTTCGAAAAGATTTACCCTGCAGGGGTGTACTAATTTACCCACCGGTACCGTCCGGCTCACTTGATTGGTCCTCTTCCGGGGAAGACCGGCGAGTGGGCGCGGTTAACCTTTACCTCGCGTGAGACTATCCAAGAGTCATCTGTGGCCACAGGGCAAGTTTAACCAGCCTATTTCAGCCCCTGCCCCATCGCCACGTCCTAAACACCACCATCTTCATCAATTCTTTTTCCGCTCACACACACGGCAAATGGAAAAGCGAACTAGAGGACCCTTGGATACGCCCGCACAAGTTATTTAGTTAAAGGGGATTCCATATGTCCCCACCAATGGCAGCACGCTCAGACCTTGGTTCCGAAGACAGGAACTCGCACTTAGGGTCAAGAGTGAGGCAAAACACCATCCCCGATGGCAACTCACCCAAGCCTTATTAGCAACTTAATTAAGTACCACCACAACCTCCACTTTGTCCGATCATTTCAGCCATTGCATAAATCATGGAAATAGTTAACGGACATCTAAGCAGTTAACTAAGCATGGCTAAGCATTTGCTAAGCATATGAAACCAACAACTTAATATTATCTCAGGCCAACACATCATCTCTAGGGTTCATAGGTAGGGATAAATGTGATTGGCTCGGGGAAAAACATGCACTCATAGGATTCTCTATATTTTGATCAAAGAGACAATTTGAATCGCATGCAATATTGTGGTGGATAAAATAAGTTCATAAAACATTAGGATGCTAGAATGCCAAAAAGGTTGGGTTATCTCTTGCCTTGCTGCCGAGGCGTGTAGTACGGTTCGTCGGGGTAGGTAGAGAGACCCTCGACTCCGGAATCTATCGATACCCAAAAATAATACAAAAGCACAAATAAATCACAAGAACACAAGGTGCAATGCTCAATCACATGATGACATGTCAATTTGATGCAAGGATATCATCATTTAATTTATCTAACAAATTAAATGGGGTTCCAAATAATTAGAGCAATTATTTGGAAGCAACCCCATATTTTTCTTAGTGGCCACATTCTTCATAATTTATTCAATTATTAGAGAAGTGGCTCCATATGCATGATCATGACGTGAAATGGGTAGGGTTTGTCATTCCGATCATTTTGGTACCTCATTTGTAATTTTCGGAGCACCGATGAATAAATAGCGAATTAAATACTTAATTAAATTTAATTCTTTTAAACAATTAAGGAAACGTCAAATAAATATTTGTGATCATAATGTGATAAATGCATGGTTTGATTACATGTAAAGTGTTGATCACATTGATATTTTATTCATAAATTTTGGATAATTATTTATCAAATTAGGGATTTCCCAAATTAGGTATTATTTGAACCCTTTTTGGAATTCATATATAAACAACAAGAATATAAGTCCAAAAGACCAATTCAATGATTCCAATTGGTAGAGTTTGTTTTCCTGAAGGAAAAATTGTGCGGGCGTATCCAAGGGTCCTCTAGTTTGCTATTTCCATTTGCGTGTGAGTGTGTGGGTGGAAAAAGGAATGATGAGGACGGTGGTGTTTAGGACGTGGCGATGGGGCAGGGTGCTGAAATAGGCACTGAACCTGTCCTGTGGCCATAGATGACTCTTGGATAGTCTCATGCGAGGTAAAGGTTTAACCGCGCCCACTCGCCGGACTTCCCCGGAAGAGGGCCAATCAGGTGAGCCGGACGGTACCGGTGGGTAAATTAGTACACCCCTGCAGGGTAAATCTTTTCGAAAAGCCGTGTCCACGGTTATGGAGAAATCTTGGGAAAGGCGGATTAGCTCATAGAAAAGTATAACCTAGTTAATTAAAATTTGGCAGCTAAAGGTTGCAACTCAACGTGTGTTAAAAGGGTTCATTTCCTCGAGGGTGATTCGAGGGAGTGCCCTTGGTGGAGATGAGAGATGATTTTGGGCTACAAGTTGGTTCAACGAGAACCAAAGATGAAAGTTTACTCTCTTACCCCTTTTATGAAAAATACTCTGAGTAGACGATGCCATGTGTCAATCATGTTTTTAGTAATGAAAACTAGCTTTATGTAAAACAACTACATATACAGCTTTAGAGCCTCCGTCATCATTGGGCCTATATCGCCCTACTAAACTTGCGATTACGTCGTATCAGTCTCTCTTTGCTGCCTTTATAACCTGTTTCAGAGGAGGACGACACCGAGCAGCTAGGTGGTTTCTTCGTGGACGTCGACTAGTAGTCCGGGGTTCCCAGGTGGCAGCTTGGGACCGTGGAACAAGCTGGCTGGGATTATTTATCTGTAGGCCTCTTAGGCCATAATTTGCATCTTGATGTTAGACAACACTACCTCACTTCCGCTTGATGAATTGTTGGGTCTGTGACCTTTGTGTGTAATATTTGTATCTTTCTCATATATGAGTTGCTATATGAATCTTTGTGTCGTAGAGTCTGTGATGTGCCAGTTGTTCCACAAGTCTTGATCTCTTAACTATACATGATAGCTATGTCTGAGCTTATGGCATGATCGAAGTGTTGTGTGCCGATGATCCATTCCGAGCACACCTGCCAAAGGTTTTGACCTGGGATTGGTAAACCCAGTAACCTTCGATTGTGTAGCATGACCAGTTGCACAAAGCTTCACTGTATAGTTCTGGGGTCGGGGCGTTACACGGGGATTGAGAAGTTGGGCCTGCCGGACTGGGGATTGCAAAATTGACAGTCATCGTACAATTTTTCGGTCTCAACGGTCTATTCGGGTTGAGCCATAAGCAGATGCCAATTTTCAAAGATCCATAAGGAGATGCCAATTTTCAAAGATCCATAAGGAGATGCCAATTTCCAAAGATGTGGTTGAGCCATAAGGAGATGCCAATTTTCAAAGATCCAACATAAGATAAAAGAAGAGATGTTCGCAAGCTTAAGTATACAAATTGGAAATGAAACCAACTGAAAAAGCCAAAAGCTTGTGAAAGCACCTAGCCAATAAGAATCAACATACTCACCATGGTAAGCATGAGGTAAAAGATCCTCAACAAATACATGAGTGTGCAAAGATGCAAATAAAATTAAGATAGGCACTCATGAAACAAGTTGGAGCCACCAAAGAATTATAGATAAAAATCAAGGTAGCTCAAAAGAAATAGGATACCAACTAGAAGGGACCTCTCTCATATGTATAGGTTTCTAAGTAGACAAATCGTTGATGATTTACATCCACAAAGAAACACGTACATACAAAATGGTTAGAGAAAAAGAGAACAAGGTATCCAAAGGAAGTCATAAATACACAAATAAGAGTATTGCTTAAAAGCATAGCACATAGCTCAAATTTATCTTATTGTATATAAATGAACTTCAAACACATCAAAGACATCACACATATCACTAAGGGAACAAGAGATAGTGGAGATGCTTTGAGATAGGCAACAAGTATCACAAAGAAACAATACCAATTGAAGAAAAGGTTTTTGCACTTTCATCACAAATATCACAAAGGCATATCACATACAAGCACATGCTAGGAACAGAACTAACACATGCAAGGGAGCAAGTAACTTTCAATGTATATATATAATGTAAATACAAGTTACCGCAAGGAGGAACCTAGGATATGAGATATGGCAATATAATCCAATTGACTTGGCTTGATGAAATATAACCATGAAGATCCCTTAATTCTTCAAAAGTAGCCAAGTCTCCAATGTGCTCCACAAACACCTATTGATCAAGTTTGAGCTTGTTGGTTCCCAACCAAGTTGGGTCCTAAGAGGTTAGTCACAATAGGCTTGGCAACCCAAATGGTATTTTTCTTGACACCACTTTGAGTTCCCACATATTTGGCAAACACATTGCCAACTCTATCCTTTCTAAGTGAATAAGCATCATCAATTAAGGTGGGGTTGGATAGGTTACCGATAGTGCATGAAGAAGCAAATTAAGTGACCCTTGCCACGACAAAGGTAGCAACATCGACTCTTCTCTTTCTTCTTAATAGGCTCCTCAACACGAGGAGCATTGGCTTGAGTCCTCTTAGGAGTTGGCCTTTGTTCAACTCGTGGTGGAGCATGTGATTGAACAAGAGGATGCTTCCCTAGTTGCTTCTCACCAAGAGGCTTCTTCTTTATTGGGCAATCCCTAACATGGTGCCCTTCAATCTTGCACTTGAAGCAAGTAATCTTGGCCGAATTCTTGACTTGTTCTTGGCCCTTCTTCTTGTTACTCTTGGACTTTTTCTTGCTATTGGAGTTGAATCCAAGTCCACTCTTGTCATTTGGGAATGTTGCACACTCAACATGTTGTCAAATGCACTCTTCCCTTCATGACGCTTTTCCAAGCCTTTCTTCAAAGAAGTGGCTTGGGCCTTGAGCTCTCCTCTTTTCTCTACATGGTTAGTGACAACACAAGTACTAGAGGAGGTAGATGCATCATTGTTAGAGAAACGAGGCAAAGAAAGTAATTCATCACACGAGGTACCAACATTGCGATTGGATGAACTACTAGTACTAGCACATGACAATATAGCATTTTTAGATAAAGTTGTGCCATTGTCCACATGAGGCTCACTAGATGTTACCTTGATAGTGATGGCCTCAAGAGCTAACCTTAGCTTAGTATGGGAAGATAGAAGGTCCTCATTAGAGCTAGAAAGCTTTTCATAAATTTCTTCCAGTTTCCCATACTTGCTAGTTAACACCTCAAGTTGAGCCTTTAGCTCAACATTCTGCTTCAAAATAGATGCTTCACAAGAAATGGAGTTAGTAGCACAAGCATCAATAACATTAGTAATGGAAGAAGAAAACTTGGCAAGCTCTTCCTTCAACTTCGAATTTTCCTTTTTAGTGACTTTATATTTGGCATGAGCATGGTCACGTTCCTTAGTGAGGTTAGCAATAATTTCATTATTAAGCTCCTCAAAAGATTCGAGTTTCTCCTCAAGAGAAGACCAAGTCTCTTTATCTTCCTCAAGAGTCACCTCTAAAGATGCTTTTTCATCTGCATCCTCTCTTTCAATCCTTCCTTTTTCTACAAGGCTTGCTTCCAAAGGCTTAATAGTAAGCCCACGCTCAATTAGGGTTTCCATAATTTCAAAGAGGATAGCATGAGAATTTTTATTTTTAGGAAGGGCATTAAGAACCATTAGACCTTTCTTATGAAAGGATTCATCATCATCACCCTCATCATCTTCTTCATCATTATTATTATTATCATTATCATCACTACTAGAAGATTTAGCCATAAGACAAAAGATGGTTGATGATGAAGAACAATTAATTATTGAACTACTCAAGTTCACATCTTGTTCCATAGCTAATTGGGTTTCCTCTACATTATTATTCATACAAGAGTTAGAAGGAACAGAAGCATTTTTATCATGGCAACAAGATAAAGCAAGCATATCATCAAGAGGTTTATCCAAGCAATTTTTGGATGATATGCAAGGACTATGCACTCCACAAAAATTAACATGCTTATATAAAACATTATTTGTAGAGATTGGATCATGTCTATTGCAATCATCATTAACAATTTCATTTTGTTTGCAAATGTCTTTGAAAGGTTCATGATGCTTAGACCATTTCTCTTTAGGAATATTAATATGAGAAGCAAAAGATTTATAGATATCAACAACTATATGAGAGTCAAGTCCAAACTTAGCACTAAGCTTATTAAAACTATCAGTTTCAACAAAAGACTTAATGCAATCATACTCATAATTTATACCTGACTCTTTACCTTTGTTGATCTCCCAATCTTCAATGTTGTGTTGAATCTTTTCAATAAGATCCCATTTAGCATCAATCTTCTTACTTGTAAAAGACACCATAGAAGAAGCATCAATTATTTCTTTGTCATGACGAGATAGCCTTGCATAAAAATTATTAACAATAACATCCTTGGAAAGATCATTGTTAGGACATTTAATCATTAATGATTTCAATCTCCCCCAAGCTTGAGCAATGCTCTCTCCGTCACGTGGCCAAAAATTGTAGATATAATTCCTATCTTGATGAATTTAATGAAGAGGATAAAATTTAGAATAAAAGAGAGACATAAGCTCCTTCCAATCTAACAAATGAGAATTGTCTAGTAGCCTATACCACTCCAATGATTTCTCCTTAAGTGATAAGGAAAATAATTTCCTCATGATCACCTCTCTTGAAACACCTGCAATCTCAAATAAATCACATAATTCCTTAATATAAAGCAGATGATTACTAGGATGGACAGCTCCATCTCGTACATAGCGATTAGTCATAACAAGATCAATTATTCCCATCGGTATTTCGAAAGAAATACATTCAGTAGGTGGAGTAACCTTATCCACCATGGGAGTGGTGGAGAGGTCACTCTCAAAAAACAAATTTAAAGGACAATGTTCCATAAGCCAAACTAGTAAAAATAAAAACAAGAAACAAAAAGATTTAATCGCAAGATGAACTCAGGGAGGTAGAGGTCAAAGATATCCCTGTCAAGCAACCCTGCAATTAAGATACAAAAAGTCTCTTGTGTCCCCAACACACCTAATACAATTGTCAGTTGCATAGGTGCACTAGTTCGGCAAAGAGATGGTAAAGTGCAAGTGATATGGATGGTAAAAGGTGATTTTGTAATTCTGTAATAAAAATGGCAGCAAGCAAACAAGTGACAAAAGTGACTAAAAAGGGTGTATCAATGCTTGGAAACAAGGCCTAGGCTTCATACTTTCACTAGTGACTACTCTCATCATCATTAACATAATTAAACACATGATAGTTGCCACAAAAACACATGCATGGTAGACGTTACTCGGAGATCATTCTTTTGTGGATCAAATAGGATGAGAATTGCGTAGGGCTACGAGAAGCACACCTTAAAGTTCGTATTCCACATCTATGGACACTTCATGCTGTCACTATCCGCATCCAAATATAGTACTAACAAACAGCACAACCTATTTCTTGAATAGTCTCTTTCTTCAACAACACAAGCATCAAGAAACCTTATGATCTATTCAATCCAACAATAATAAAGAACAAACTCATGATGAAGGTCCCTCTAATCTTGATGCATAGAGCCACACACGGCACCCTCACTGTTACCGTGGTACCGTGATCACAACGGTGACTCCGCAAATTATATAGATAACACCACTTGAGCAACATCATATCCATTACACATAGGGAAACATCATGTATTCAACTATACTAACAAAGCTCATGATCACAACAAAGATAACATCATGGGAGAGAGAGATAACCACATAGCTACTTGTATAAGCCTCAGCCCCGGTGAGGGACTACTCCCTCCTCATCGCGGGAAGCAGCAGCGTTGATGGAGATGGCCCTGGCGGTCGATCTCCGTCCCGACAGGGTGCCAGAACAGGACCTTCTGAACCCCCGAAACTTGTCGCCGATGGCGGCGAAGCTCTGTATCGTATTTGGAAAAATCCTTTGGGGGTTAGGGTTTTTCGTTGAGGATGATTTTATAGGCATCGGAGGCGGCCGAGGGGGTGCCCGAGGGGCAGAGGCGGGCTGTGGCCATGACCCCCCTTAGACCCGCGGGTGGGACCCGCCCCTGGCCTGTGGGTCCTCCCCGGGGTCGCCCTTCTGGCTCCGCTCCTTATTTATTTAATAAAAAATCATCGTATATTTTCGTCCAATTCCGAGAATATTTACAGAAGTAACTTTCTGCAACAAAATCAGCACAAAAACAGGGAACTGGCACTGGGCATCTTGTCAATAGGTTAGGCCAACAAAATGCATAAAAATGATGTAATATGATTGTCAAAACATGTGACAACATCACAAAACTAGCATGGATCAATCAAAAATTATAGATACGTTTGACACGTATCAGAGGCCAGCCTTGGGACCGGCCTAGGCCGGCCTTGCAGTGGAGGAGGCTGGGAACCGACCCGAGACGGCCGGCCTCGAACCCGGCCTTGGGCCGGCCTTGCAGTTAGGGGTGGGCATAAAAACCGATGACCGAAAACCGAAACCGAAGAGACCGAGACCGAAACCGAAAAGACCGACACCGAATAGACCGATTAAAAATATGGTCAGAAAACTTTAAAGACCGAAATTAATACGGTTAATTCGGTCATCAGTACCTCGGTACCCGAATAGACCGTTGAGACCGAAAAATTATACGATGACTGTCAATTTTGCAATCCCCAGTCCGGCAGGCCCAACTTCTCAATCCCCGTGTAACGCCCCGACCCCAGAACTATACAGTGAAGCTTTGTGCAACTGGTCATGCTACACAATCGAAGGTTACTGGGTTTACCAATCCCAGGTCAAAACCTTTGGCAGGTGTGCTCGGAATGGATCATCGGTGAAAGAACAAACGATGCCCGAGATGTCGCCTAGAGGGGAGGGGGGTGGGGTGNTGTAAAACTCCCACCAGATGAATTGTCCAGAATTTCCTTATGCTTCATAGGTAGCCTCACATAAAAGTTTATCAATATAAGTTTCTTTGTAAGATCATGACAAGGATTCTCACGAAGGAGTGCCTTCAGTCTCCCCCAAGATTGAGTAATACTCTCTCCCAGATGTGGCCAGAAATTAAATATATAGCAGCGGCTCTCATAAGCTTCTGTAGGAGTAAAATATTTAAGAAAGAAAAATCTTCCTCAATACACTCCATTCAGTAGTGGCTCCTTCATCCAAAGACCTGAACCAAATACGAGCATTACCAGATAAAGACATAAATAATAGCTTCCTTTTCACATAGTCCTCAGGAATCCTAAATAAGCCACATATTTCTTTAATCATTTCAATGTGTTCACGTGCAGGCTTAGTTCCATCCCCTGAAAATATATTCTTCGTAACTCTTTCAACATGGCCAGTGGGAATTTTAAATCCCACTTCAGGTTCATATAGAGCAAGGTGCAGTGAGGAACGATTCTTAAATGCCATAGTATCAATGAGATAAAACAGCAAATATAATTCAGCTTCAAGTTTCCTTACCAAACTTCTTACCAATAGCGCTACGCTCCCCGACAACGGCGCCAGAAAAGTATCTTGATGACTCCAAGTTCAGGAGATCAATTGTAGTACCTTTCAATTAGAAAAGGTTGTCGAACCCACGAGGAGCTGAAGGTATTGGTTAGAAAGAATGGTAAATAAAGCAATGAAAGATGCAAAATTTTCAGTTGTATGACTGCAAAGATAATAAAAATGTCGAAAGTAAATAGTAACAGTTGAAAGCCCAATCCTCTATGTGGCAAGAGGACAAGCTCAAATGGTGTGTAACTTATATGTGGAAAGCGTTCCCGAGGGCGGCATGGATATCACTAGGCATAGAGATTTATTAAACAACACATTGCATATCTTGTCAAGTTTAATCTTCTTGGGCGGAGCCATAACTAGGCATAGCTAAATAAATAATCTACAACCCCTTATGATGGATCATGTAGCCAATTAAATGACTGCACAAGAATTATTAAGACACAAAGTCCCACCATAGCATTACACTCTAAGGTCCCCGACACTACTACCCACATAATATAACTGCATGACTCCGTCTTAGGCTTACTTGTCCTCCCAAGTCTTCCTCAATTCATTACACTACGTTGTTCTCCTATGAGCCCTTATAGGTGAAGTGTTGTGCAGTCGACGTTCGCACAACACCATCATAGAATCACATAGAAGATAAACTCTTGACAAAATACCAACACATTTATATATAAATCATTGCCAATTCATCATATGCCCTCAGGAACATATGGGAACTACTCACAACGTGCAAACATGATCATAATCAGTGGCATAAAGGGTACAACACAATCTGAAATAAATACTTCACCAAATAATGACAAGTACCCAATCACAAACATGAATAGGAGCACAAGACAATGATCTAGGGTATAGAAACTCTCAAACTATGAGGGGAACAGAGTGGATCACGGAGATGACGATGGAGATGGTGATGGACTTGGTGATGGACTTGATGTAGAGGCCTCCTCCCACGCCAAAGGAGGAGAGGTGAAGACGATGGTGATGATTTCCCCCTCTTCGGAGCTCCGGAGCAGCAGGATCTGACCCCCTTCAGAGAGAATCAGCAGCTCCACCGCCGCCATAGCCTCAAGTAATTCGGAAAAAATTAGGGCGTCCCTTTTCGGGGAAGACGAAGGCGTACATAAAAACCCACAGGCGAGGAAGTGCCCGAGGCCCTGTTTGGTGGGTCCCACACAACCCCTGTACCTGGCCGTGTGGGCCCACCCCATTTGGGCCTCGTGGCCTTCCTCTCTTCGGTCTTCTTTCCATTGCCCTTCTTCCAAAGAAAAACTGCCGTGGTATTTTTCCTTTAATTATTTGGGTTCGCAAAACTCCTGAAACAATAAAGACAAGAAAAGGGGGGGGGGGGGGGTATTCTGCCTCCCAGATATTAAATACCAAAAATAGGGACTTTGTATGAAAGTCCCATAAATCATCTAAAACTTGCAAAACGTTGATATAGCAGTGCATGTAACATTCCCATATGATAATATAAGGTATAAAAATGATGATATAAAATGCACGTATGACTGTGGAGCTCCGGCACCTACAGTGCTCCGGTGGTCTCTGGGTGAAAACCTTAGAGCCGGCTTGCCGGCTCGGATGATGGTGTTGTCTCTGCATCACTCCCTCCTTGGAGGCGTTATCTTGGAGACCCTGAGTATGGTTTCGGTTGCGGCGGTGTTGTGCTGGTGTTGCTGTGGCCAGCTTGGGGCCGATGGTGGCTTGTTGTCCCTCTTTGGCAGGTCTTCGCGTGATCTCGGTCACTTGGTTGCTTGCCCAAGACCCTCCCATGGCGGTCGTGCAGTGTGGCGAGCTTCGGGCTCTCGGTGGCGTCTCGGTTCACCTTTGCTCAATGACGATGCAATTGATGCCTCCCCCACCTGCTTGTCGTCTCGTTTTCTTGTGGTGGAGCTCCTAGTCAGGGTTCGTGCTAGGTGCTAGGCTTTGGCACTCGTTGATTGTGGATGCTCCTGAGTTGTGCCGTGGGATTCGATACGCTCGCCGGTGTGGCGCGCTCGGCTATTTGTTGAATCTTGGTATTGTGATCCCTGACAACACCCCTCATCTTCTGGTGCCTTGTGGTGGTTCTTGCTGCTCCCTCTCATCGTGTGTGTGTTTTTTTCCTTTATCTCTCCCCTTGTAATCTTCGTGTACTCTGGTTCATTTGAACCTATCTTGTAGAGGCTGCAAAGTCTCAACGCAACTTTGAAATATATTCAGGTGGGGATTGAATATAGTAAAAGCTAAATCACCTCACGTTCAATAGATCGAATTGTGAAACGGAATGTGTTCCGGTAAAATGTGTGCTTCACACATAAAGGAGAAATTAATGATGTTGATCTTAATATTCCCAGTTGAAGCTTTACTAATAAGGCCGCGGGTATCAGGAATAAATCTTTGCCATGGTGCAAATTGATTATTCATGATTTGAGTGTCGTGTGTGAGAAAACCATGACATACCTACGAACTACAAAATAAATAGAAGACCTGAAATACAATTATGACTCGGAGTCATTAGAAAATCCAATTTTATGTATAGGATCGCAAAAGGAAATTTTGCTTGATCCCCTTGAGTGATTTTATCACTTGATATCTTTTAAAGAGTTTAAAGAAAGGAATCAAAACTTAATAGCGACGCGATGATCATTTTGTCAAGAAGCGTGTCTTGCAAAATTCAAATGGTTATTGATCACGGATTTGTGATGATGCTTGCGTCCGTTGGATTATCATTAGCATGGTGCTGATGGATCGTATATGGAAACTCGACTTGAAGAGTTGTTCAAGGGAATTTTGGAAGAGTCCAAATATCGAGGAATTTGCAGTTCCAAATTTTGAGTGGGAGCTAATTGATAAAGGAATATGTGTGTGACATATTTTGAGTAGGAGCAAATTGATCATAATCAAATATGTAGTGATATGTTTTTGAGTGGGAGCCAATTGGGGTTCTCATAAATTAACATATGAGAACTATATTTGAGTGGGAGCGTTAAATCAACATTTTGCATATGCAAGTGGGCATATTGTGAATGTTGGTGGTATCATCGATATTAGGAGTTTAAGTTCAATGTAATAAAGTGTTTATAAATTGAACGTCTATCCAGGTAGATAGATTTAGTCAAGCAATATTTGTACAATTATAATCCAGAGGAAGTTCTGAATGAGACAAGTAAATGATGGAGGTTCTTACTTGAACAAGTAAATGACGGAGGTGCTTACTTGTAATATATGGCAAATTATTGAGTCAAGACTCAATGCAATATAATAGTGGTTTGGAGGATATGTTATAGGAACCATGACTAGGTCATGGATGCTATCATATAAAACCATATTTTATGTGTTTGACGAAATGTGACCCAAGTTCTTTGTTGAGAAGAACATGTTTCGAAGTGATTAGGAGTTATTCACTGAACATGAGTTGAGTGTTTTCCCTAAGACTCTAAAGAAATAGAGCTATGAGAAATATTTCTAGAGATTGGTGGACTTATATATATATATAATTGTTATAAAAGTCTTGGCACCGAACTAGAAAACTCGTAAAATCAGGAGCGCAACGAAAGCATGGCTATTTTATCGAAGTGATTTTGATTAACACTATCGATTTGAAGTCTACATAGGATTGCCTGAAATATGTTTTAAAGTTGAGGAAATTTTGTTTCCTAAATTGAGTGTGTTTCTAATGCACATGACGTGGATTAATTTCCGTCTGGATGATCTGGGATCATGAGGGCATTATTGGAAACAAAAGGTCTCACTCTGCAACTCACATATTTAGGTTTCATCATAGATAGATGATGAGGAAATGTCAAATTAGGTGACATTTAAAGTTTTGCAAATTATGAATGGAACTGAGTAGTCCAGTCCATTGACGATCAACTTCTTCCACTAGCCTGCATGATCTAGAAGCACGAGCAAGTGTGGTACCGGATCAAGTTACAAATGCAAACTAGTTTATTTGTACTATAGTGCAAGTGGGAGACTGTTGGAGATATGCCCTAGAGAAAATAAATAAAGGTGTTTATTGTGAAATCTCAATAAAGTTTATAATCTGTTTTATATCATGCTATAACTATATTAAGCGAAAGCATAAGCGAAAACCTTAATACAGGTGTGATATATAAACAACCAGGTCCCTAGCGTATATATTTATGTATGCTAGTCCATTGGTCAATAGATGATTGAGGTTTTCCAATCATGGGCATTTATGTCAATTGACAATGGAGTCATTTCATTAGGCAGATGAAAGGGATGGACGTTACCCGATTGCGATTATCACAACGTGATCAAGTCATGTAAAAGTTCGACGTTGTGATGATTAGGAAAAAGTGATAATTATTCCTTAGACCATGAGACAATAATCCTATCACATGTCATCAGAGGTTGCTTAGACTGTATCAACTGTCACACCGTAAAAGGGTGATCATAAAGGTCCAGATCAGGTAACTAAAGGTGATGCGTTGAGAAGTATGTGTCAAGATGCGGGATTTGCACCTCCGAATGACGGAGAGATACTATGGGCCCACTCGGTGAGTCTTCATCCAAATAAGCTGCGCAGCGTATGACTAGGTCATGGGGATGAAGAATCATGTGAACGAGTTGAACGAGGCTTGATCGGTAACGAGATGGAACTAAGTATGGAAGATACTTAATATGATCGAATCTCGGGAAAGTCAGTATCACGACAGCAAAGGGAATGATGAATCGATGTTTATGGTTCGACGACAAAGTTAATTCGTGGAATGCACAGGGGTCATTATGGGCATCCCAGTCCCGCCAATGATCATTGGTCGGAGAGGTTGTCTCGATCATGTCTGGAGTGTTCCCGAACCGTAGGGTAACACGCTTAAGGGTTTTACGACGCTAGGAGGTCGTTCTGTTAGTGTTGGAATTAGTGAAGATAGATGGAGAGAGCACCGGAATAGTTCCGGGAGAAATCCGAAGTTGTATCGGAGGAAATCCGAAGTTGTATCGGAGTAATCCGAAGTAGTATCGGAGTCACGGGAATTTATATATAGGATATGAATATGTGAGATTCATATTGGTGGCTATAAATCAATAATGTATAAATAATTAATTGTGAATTAATATTTATATATTATAAATAAATAATAAATTAAATAATAGATAAATATTTAATTGAGAATTATATATTTATTAATTAATTTAATAAGGGATTATTTATTTAATTAAAAATAGTTTTTAATTGATTTATGGGGCAGCCCACTTAGTGGGCCATTGGCCCACAAAGGTTCCGGCCACCAAAGGGTGCGGGTTGGGCTCCCTGGCCCTAGTCCGAGTTGGACTAGGAGCCAAGGGGGGCCGGCCTAAACCCTAAAGGGCCAATGGAGGCATTGGGGCGGGTGGGCCACATGGGACCCATGGCCACCACGGCTGCCCTAGGGCTGGCCGCATGTCAGGTACCTGACTGTGAGTTATCAGCGACATGGGCTTCATCGACAACAACCAACGGTCTGGATGACAGGAGGACGGTTCGCCAGGATCCTACGGCTCCTGGAGCTCCTTAGTTTTACGTTTGTAACCTTTTCCTCTGTTTCTGTCCCTGTTTCAGACCAGGGGTTAATTTGTAAAACTTGCTTGAGCCTACTCCTTCGATATAAAGGTGTAGGTGGGGTGGATGGGTGGATCAAGCAATCAAAAACCCTAATTTAGTTATCTACTTCCTGTTTTTATCTAGATAGATTAGAACTGAGCGCCGTGCTCCCCTTCTTCCCCTTCCTTCGATCGATTCCAGATGCCAGCGACCACCGGGTCCTGACAAAGTGGTATCAGAGCAGTGCGATCTGCTTCCCTCCCTCCCTTCCCAAGGTTGCGTTCGCGAGGTTGCTGGTTCATCCCGATCCAGTGGTAAAATCCCTTTGCGCCGCCACCTTGAGTTCTCCATGACTACCGGCCGCCGATCCCGGTCCAACTCACGCGAGCGCGTCGCGGCGGAAGCCAGCGGGGCAACCAGGACGGACCAGAACACCGAGGTCAGGCACACGACCGATGAGGAGACGGACGATACGGTGGGCGACCGTCTTCCACGAGCGATGCGGGCTATGGAGCGCCGCTGGGACCGCCAGCAGACGGCCTCCAACGCCGTTCTCTCCGCCCTCCACGGCGAGGTGGCGAAATTGTCCGAGGCGATGTCCAGGATGGCGACCAACTTCGCTCCCGCGACACCGGAGCACCAAGGCGCTGCGTCCACAGCTAACAAAGGTACACACTTTGCTACGCCGCCGCCGCTCCCGTCCCCACTCCCTGTCCCCCGTTTTCGAAGTTCCAACACCTACCTCAAGTTCCTACCAAAATGCCCATCCTCCCTTCCTCCCCACTTCGGCAACCTCACGCCGGAGCAGTTGCCCCACCCACCATCACCCCGCTGCAACCAAGGTGTTCGATCCTATGCCGCTACCAACCCAATCATCACCACCACCACTCCTATCGTCGCCACCACCCAATTTTCCCCTCCACCAAACCACTACGTCCCAACAATGACAACCACAGCACCATCCAGTTCCCAGCCACACTACATTCAACACTCAAACCCGGTCAACAATCCGAACATGTACCAGCAGCCTAACCAATGCCATTCCCCACCTCCCCACCAAGACCACAACCAATGCTCTCACAACAACCCACCCTACAACCCATACTACCATCCTCCACTCCAATACACACACCCACACCCACAACAATGCCAACACTGTCACAGTTCTCCCAACAATCCATACCATAATCCACCAACCTATCCACAAGCCGGCCAACATCAAATCCATCACCAGCATCACAATTGGCAGGAGCCCAATATCAGAACCCCTCATGTTGAACTGCCAACATTTCATGGTGAAGCGCCTAGGGCCTGGATTTTGGAATGTGAAGACATCTTCTCATTGGTAGGCATCCCTGGAGAGCAAAAAGTGAAATGGGGTATAGCACATATAAGGGGACAGGCAAAAACTTGGTTGAACAGTGCAGGCCTTAATTTGCAGACCATCAGTTGGACTGAGCTTGGCAGAATTTTAGTGGACAGATTCCCTGATAATGTCTCCACTGACCCTATGGACCAGCTGCAAGTGTTAAAACAAGTAACCACTGTCAATAGCTACATTGATCTTTATGAAACTTGGATGACACAAATGAAAAGGGAAAGAACATACCTTCCCCAAGACTTCTTTGTGGACAGATTTGTCAGTGGCCTCAAGGATAGCATCAAACACAATGTTCAATGTCAAAAACCAACAACACTCTTGTCAGCTTATTGGTACGCCAGGCAATATGAGAAAGCATTTCTGTCCACTGCCAAAAAAGCTGTTCCTATAGCTCCACCCCTCAGACCATTAGCTGCAGTTCCAAACAGGCAGGTGCCATTAAGGGAAAATAGAAACAGGGCACCTATGGATAGACCCAGAGAGGCGAGGAAATGCTGGTACTGCCCTGAAAACTGGACAGTAGGCCACAAATGCATCAATATGCAGAGAGCTCTCAACACTATCCAAATGCAAGGCCACTCTGATGAAGAAGACGAACCTGAGAATGAAAATCCTGATAACCAGCAAGCTGCACAGATACAACCAGTCCTGGTGGAACAAGAACAGCTAAATCCCCCAGTGCCAGCTGAAAATCTCATGAATATCACTGCTGCTGCTTACCATGGATACCCTAGTGATTCCACTATATCTCTCTTGCTCAAATTCAAAAATTCTTCAGCCATTGCTTTAGCAGACACAGGCAGTACTAATACCTTCATTGACTATGAATTTGCCAAGTACAACAACATACCTATGACTGCTGCAAAACCCAGAACAGTCAAGGTAGCAGGAGGTGGTACACTTTCCTCTGATGCTATTGTCGAAAATCATAGTTTCTCCATACAAGGCAAGAAATTTTGCACTGATTTCAGAGTTCTCCAACTTCAAGGGTCTGATATAATTCTAGGGGTGAATTGGTTCAAGAAACATAATCCAGTCACATTTGACTTCATTGAAAGGAGCCTTACAATTGGAATTGAAGGGCAGTTGCATACCTTCCATGATCACCTGATACCTAAAACCTGCTTCCTAATTTCTTCAGACCAGTGCAGCAGGCTAATAGAAAAAGGAGCACAGGGATACATGCTTATCAATCCTATGAAGGATATTGGCCAAGATAGCCTGGAGAAATTCCCTCCTGTGCCTGAAGAAATATCCCAGCTGTTACATCAGTTCCAAGATATATTCCAAGAGCCCAAAGGCCTTCCTCCACATAGGGAGTGTGATCACCAGATACCTCTTGTACCAGGAGCAAAGCCACCCAATATTAGGCCATACAGACTGTCACACAGCCAGAAAAATTCAGTGGAAGCTCTGATCAAACAAATGTTAGCCAATGCAGAGATAAGACCTAGTAAAAGTCCTTTTTCCTCCCCAGCTATTGTAGTTCGTAAAAAAGACAGATCTTGGCGACTCTGCACTGACTTCCGAGGTCTCAACGATTTGACTATTAAAAACAAATTTCCTATACCTGTGATAGAGGACCTCCTTGATGAACTCCATGGTGCAGTTATGTTTTCCAAGCTGGACCTTCGCTCTGGCTATCACCAAATTCGGATGCACCCAGCTGATATACATAAAACAGCCTTCTCCACACATCTAGGCCATTATGAATACATGGTGATGCCTTTTGGCTTGTGCAACGCTCCTGCAACCTTCCAGGAATTGATGAATTCCATATTCTCCAAGTTCCTTAGGAAGTTTGTTCTTGTATTCTTTGATGACATATTGGTCTACAGCAAGTCCTTGAGTGAGCACCAAGAGCACCTACAGTTAGTTCTCAGCACCCTGAGACAGCATCAGCTAAAAGCAAAAATGTCCAAGTGTCTGTTTGGCCAGTCACAGGTAGAGTACTTGGGGTTTATAATCTCAGCTGCAGGAGTGCAGACAGATCCAGCTAAAATCAGTGCTATCCTCAACTGGCCACAACCTCTCACTATCAAGCAGCTCAGGGGATTTTTGGGACTCACAGGCTACTATAGAAAATTTATTGAGCTATATGCCATTCTCTGTCAGCCCCTATACAAGGTCCTGAAGAAAAACTCCTTCCAATGGGGTCCAGAACAACAGATGGCTTTTGAGAAGTTAAAACATATCATGTCTTCCCCTCCTCTGCTAGCACTCCCTGATTTCACACTACCTTTTACCCTAGAAACAGATGCTTGTGCAACAGGATTGGGAGCTGTGTTAATGCAGCAGGGTAAACCCCTAGCATACTTCAGTAAATGTCTAGGTCCAAAAACAAGTGCTCAATCAATTTATGAAAAAGAAGCTTTGGCAATCCTTGAAGCACTTAAAAAGTGGAGGCACTACTTCTTAGGAAATACTCTCATCATCAAAACAGACCAGAGTAGCCTCAAGTTTCTCAGCAGCCAAAGACTACTGGAAGGGATTCAACACAAGTTGATGTTGAAACTACTGGAATTCAATTTCAAAATTGAGTACAAAAAGGGCAGTGACAATAAAGTGGCAGATGCCCTTTCCAGGGAATTTCAAGATCATGAGATGCTGCCTCCACAGCAGTGCAGGGCCATATCATCTGTTACCCCAACATGGTGCTCTGAAATCACTGAATCCTATATAGGAGATGACAGCTGCACTCTCTTGCTCCAACAACTGGCTATTAACAAAGACAGTAACCCCAACTACACCCTCCAATCAGGCATTCTCAGATATAAGGGGAGAATTTATATTGGCTCTTCTACAGAACTCAGAAACAAAATCTTTTCCACTTTTCACTCTTCAGCTTTTGGTGGACATTCTGGTACCAGGGTTACACTGCACAGAATTCAGCAACTGTTTTATTGGCCTAAGCTGAAGCAGGACATTACCTCCAGGGTGGCTGAATGCCCTGTGTGTCAAGTTTCCAAAACAGAAAAGATTCAGTATCCAGGGTTGCTGGACCCCTTGCCTATTCCTAAAGCCAAATGGTCAGAAGTGAGTCTTGATTTTATTGAAGGGCTCCCCAAATCTAAGGGAAAGGATGTCATACTGGTAGTAGTGGATAGACTAACAAAGTATGCCCATTTCATCCCTCTGGCTCATCCTTACTCAGTACAGAAAGTGGCCGACCTGTTCATTGATAACATTCTGAAGCTACATGGTCCTCCAGCTGTCATAGTCAGTGATCGTGATAGAATCTTCACCAGCAAACTGTGGCAAGAAATTTTCAATGCTCTAAAGATTTCTCTGCATTTCTCCACAGCATATCACCCAGAGTCCGACGGACAAACTGAACGTGTGAATCAATGTCTCGAACAGTACCTACGTTGCATGACCTCTGCTGAACCCAAAAAGTGGCTAGACTGGCTGTCCACAGCTGAATGGTGGTATAATTCTAGTTACCACACCTCCATCAAGATGTCCCCATTCGAGGCTTTATATGAGTATCCACCTCCTCAACTGTCAACAGCCGCAATTCCCACTGATTTATCACCTGAAGCCCAGCTGGCTCTGGCAGAAAAAGGTAAAATGGTGGAGGTGTTGCAGCAAAACCTTACCAAAGCTCAGAAAACAATGAAGAAATATGCAGACCTCAAACGAACTCCTAGATCGTTTACTGTCGGGGACATGGTGTATCTGAAGATGCTTCCCCAAAGAGAGACAGCCTTGGGTCAACACACCTCTTTGAAGTTGAGCTCTAAGTGGTATGGTCCTTTTCGTGTTCTGCAAACTGTAGGGAATAGGGCATACAAGATTCAATTACCTGAAGGCACTCAACTCCATAATGTCTTCCATGTGAATCATCTCAAGCGCCACCTGGGACCAAGGGCAGTTCCGAACCCTTCGCTTCCTCTGGTTACTGAATCAGGTAAACTAAAATTGTCTCCTATTGCAATCTTACAACGGCGTCAAGTTCCTCGTTCTGCTGGTGGTTGTGATGTAGCAGTGCCACAGTGGTTAATTCACTGGGAACATATGCCACCTGAAGAAGCAACCTGGGAGGACGCAGCATTTATCCAGGCAACCTTTCCCTTGTTCAAGCCGTGACGTCTTGACTTAAGCGGGGGGAATTGTCAGGTACCTGACTGTGAGTTATCAGCGACATGGGCTTCATCGACAACAACCAACGGTCTGGATGACAGGAGGACGGTTCGCCAGGATCCTACGGCTCCTGGAGCTCCTTAGTTTTACGTTTGTAACCTTTTCCTCTGTTTCTGTCCCTGTTTCAGACCAGGGGTTAATTTGTAAAACTTGCTTGAGCCTACTCCTTCGATATAAAGGTGTAGGTGGGGTGGATGGGTGGATCAAGCAATCAAAAACCCTAATTTAGTTATCTACTTCCTGTTTTTATCTAGATAGAGTAGAACTGAGCGCCGTGCTCCCCTTCTTCCCCTTCCTTCGATCGATTCCAGATGCCAGCGACCACCGGGTCCTGACACCGCACCCCCACCTCTCCCTCTCCTTTAGTCCCACATGGGGGAGTTAAGGAGGAGGGGTGCCCCTTCCCCCTATATATAGAGGAGCCATGTGGAGGAAATTAACAAGCCAAAAATTCCTGAAAATTGGGAGAAATTCCAAACAGGTCCACGACAGCTCCTATCCACCTCTCCACCTCTCTTGCACCCCGTGGGCCCTCGAAGGTCTGCGCACGAGAGAGAAATCTTCTCCGCTGCATGCCGTCGTGCTGTCGGAATTCCGCCAGAAGATCTACTTCCGCTGCCCCGGTGGGATCGGGGGTTTCGGGAGTCGTCGTACTACACCATACGTGTGTGAGTACTCGGAGGTGCTATTGCAGCACTCATCGTCGTCCTCGTGCCAAGTTCGTCACGACCCTGCGGTCGGCTTCCGCACATCTACATCGACAACGCATACGCTTTCGGTCTACAAGAGGTATGTTACCGATACTGTCTCGTTACCGCATTACTAATAGATAGATCCTGGCTAGTTATGGTGTTACGTTAGATAGAAATTTTTTGTTTTCTGTCTTCGAACCCCTTCATAAAGCATAAGAGTGATATTACAGTTCGAAACACAATATACCATCGAGGCATAATAGACAGTATTTTTAGTCCTTAACATGTGTAAGCATGCGCCAAGTCAATCCAACTAAATCTTTTTGGAGGAGGATCTCACTCCACCATACCGAGTTATAAACAATGCAAAACATGCTCATGTCTACATGATAAATTACTCCTTATTAACAAGTTGAGACTAAGCATAAGCATCCATAAGAGCTAAGCAATGTTATCCAAACAACATTCTACCATGGAAAATTAAAATACGAGCACGAGAATAAACATCTGTACAAAAAATGAGAGCAAATAAAGTTCATACCGAGTGTCTTCATCGCATCTGTGTTGCCAAATAACGTCATTATTGCATAAACACTTGCACATCCGAAAGATAGTGAGATAATAAAAGTGTGCAAGTGTTATTACCGACACGGATCGGAACTCTAAATCAACTATACAAAACGGAGAAGACGAGAAAATAATTTTTCTGTTTTCCGAATAGTGAAAAGGGAAAACGCACAAGCTAAGAGAGAAATCTTTTTGGGTTTTTGATTAATAAGCAAAAAAAAAGAACAACTAAGGCGACTAAACAAATTGAAAAGAACAAAGAGAAAACAAAAAGAACACACTAACAGATACACAAATGAATGATGAACACACCGACATATAATAATTGAGTGAACGAAACAAAGAGGTGTCTGTGAGAGATACGTACTCCCCCAAGCTTAGGCTTTTGGCCTAAGTGGGGCTCATCTACCATGGCGGTGGTGCGCCCTAGTTGGCGCCCGTCTGTGGCTGCCACTGCTCCTGCGACTCCTCCTCAGGGACTAGTGATGCGAGGTACTCGTCCAACAGTGTTCAAGATATCTTCCGATATGCCGATAAATCGGCCGATTTATCGCTTCTCAATTTCTGACCGATAAGATAAATTGGCCGATAAGTCAGTCGATATGCCGATAAATCGGCAGATATGCCGATAAATCGGCCAATTCATCTCTTATCTTGGGTCGACCGATAAGTTACCGATAAGAGATATCCCCAACATTGCGTCCAACACCTCCTCGGGAAATGAATATCCGTCCCTAGCAGCAGAGTCAAACAAAATAGGAGCAGGTAATCTCACAGAGTGAGGGTTATCCGAATCACAAGCGAATATCAACCTATACTGCAAAATCTCCAAAGTGGAGTCATAAGAAACATAGTGGTGAGCTTTCATTGCAGCAAGATCGAGTCTAATAAAATCCAATGCTAAATCATCTTCTCTAGGAGGAAGTCCGGCTACACTAAGCATGATTGAGGCAATGATACCTCCATAAATAGTTCCTCTAACTTTATTTGTACTAAGGCGGCGAGCAATAAGAGCACCAATATTATATGTTTCATCACAGTTAATTGCAGCAGCAAGAATAGCTAGATCAGGGATAGACATGTTGCTCGTGTTGTCCCGCGGGAGAACACAACGACCAATGACATAGCCCAAGTACCTTACAACTGGAAACTGAATGCTCCTAAATTTTGCACGGGTGCAGTCTCTCCAATCATCACAACAGATGCCGGCATAGAACTCCTTGAGGTACTGGGGCTGTGTGTTCATCTTACCGGTGAGCCCCGTGTTCTTCACACCCAAAGCACTGCAAAACTCAGACAAAGACATTCTCCAAGGTTGTTCATACAACATGAACTCCACACTTGGGTGATATGGGTCATCAACAAAATTAAAGCTTTGCAAAAAGATATTGGTAAGCTTAAGATATTGAGGCCTCTCCATTGATATGATGTTAGTCAAGCATGCATTAGAAACAAGACTAGTGAATTCGCGTATACCTGCAGCTTGTAGAAATTCATAGCATGGGTATACCGATGAACTCACATCGGACTCTCGGCCAAGCACAATGACACCAAGTTGCTCTAAATCTTCATTATATGATGGCCTCATCGGTGCACTAGAGCTTGCACCTCTCGTTTCTCGACGAGAAGAGGACTCCTTCTTAAAAATCCCTCCTAAATTGAACTTAGGCATGTTCTTCCTTTTCTGAAATTTTTCAACAAACCTCATAAAACTTGAAAATAAAATGTAAGAAGTGCATTAGACTACTCCTATAACTCAATATCAACTAATACATGCATCAAAACCATCTAACAATCAAGCATGCAAGCTCATATCAAAGGTCATATACAGCAGCAAAATACTCAACATATACAAAACCATTCAAGATTCTAATTGGAGGAGTGGAGGAGTCACATACCGGAGAGGATTCGCTCCAAATTTCAGCAAGAATAATGGGCTGAACAAAGAGATCGAAAATGCCAGCTCCCAAGAGCAAGAACTCAGGTTTGAACAATGGGGGAGTGTTTTTTCGAGTGAAAGAGAGTGGGTGGAGGAGACTCACATGGTGGGGCCCTCCATAGGGCAGGGACGGCCCTTGGCCACGACCTGGGTGCCACCCGCGGGTGGGACCCGCCCCTGCTCATGGGGGGTCCCCCGGGTCAGCCCCGGCCACTTCCGTGGCTCATTTTAAAAGATAAAAATCATGTAAATTTTCTGGAATTTTTCAACAACTTTTCCCGAAGAACTTATATGAGATTAAAATTAAGCTAATAAAATAGGATTTTGACATTTAAAAGGGACAAACTAATCAAGAAATAAAAATTACAGAAAATTAAAGATGAGCAATAGAAGTAAACTTAATGAATCTTGATGTCTTTATGTTGCTAAAGTTGATTTGTTAGCAAGGTTGATCAAGTCTTGCTACCAAACCAAATTTATTTGACATAAATAATTCAATTTTCAAAAGACAATCATGTTACCTCATATTGGACAGGGATTGTCCCAATCATAAGAGTTTCATATTTCCTGGGATGTGTATGAGTAGGACAATCAATAATTCCAATCTTGATGAATTCAACGTTCTCAATGGAGTTCAAACCAATTCTAGTATTAATCTTCTTTGGAAAATACACCGTGTGCTCTTTGTCATCAACAAAAAAAATAACTTTTCCTTTATTGCAATCAATAACAGCCCCTGCAGTATTAAGAAAAGGTCTCCCAATAATAATAGACATATTATCATCTTCAGGCATTTCTAACACCACAAAGTCAGTTAGGATTAAACAATTAGCAACTTTAACAAGAACATCCTCACAAATACCAATGGGCACAACAGTGGACTTGTCAGCCATCTGTAGGGAAATATTAGTCGGAATAAGCTTATCTAATAAAAGTCTCTTATAAAGAGAGAATGGCATAACACTAACTCCTGCACCAAGATCACATAAAGCAGTTCTCACATAATTATTTTTAATGGAGCAAGGAATAGTAGGTATACCTGGATCACCAAGCTTTTTAGGAATTTTGCCATGGAAAGAGAAATTAGCAAGCATAGTGGAAATCTCTTCATTAGGGATTTTTCTTTTATTAGTAACAATGTCCTTCATATATTTTGAATAGGGAGGTAATTTAATAGCATCTGTCAAAGGAATTTGCAAAAAGAGGGGCCTCATCCATTCACATAATTTATTATAGTGGTCTTCCTCTTTAGTCTTCTGTGATTTAGATGGAAAAGGCATGGGATTTTGCACCCATGACTCTCTCTCTCGATACCATGTTTTTTAGCAACAGGAGGTGCAGTCTCCTCCTCCATTTCTTCAGGTTCATTGGTATCATTATCATGCTCATTACCACTTTCAGTTTCAGCATCAGAAATAGAGACATCATTATGATTATTAATTGTAGGTTCTTTATCAATTTCCATATTACTAGTTTCTCCTAATTCTTTATGTTTCTTCTTTTTCTTTTTCGTTTTCTTTTTAGGAGAGCTAACAATATTGTTTTCAGCTAATTGAGACTCTTGTTCAATTCTTTTTGGATGCCCTTCAGGATAAAGAGGGTCTTGAGTAGTGATACCTCCTCTAGTTGAGATGCCACAAGCTTGTTAATTAGTTATAGAAATTTCAGCAAGTAAATCTTGTTGCACTTTAGTAACTTGATCTAATTGAGTTTGAACCATGTGAAGATGCTTAACAAGCCCTTTAACATCATTAGCAGTTTTCTCCAAGACAGAACACAAATTCTTAACTACCATGGTATTATTATTTAATTGATCTTGAATTTGCATGTTAAAATGAGTTTGTTTAACAATAAAGTTATCAAATTCATCTAAGCATTGACTAGGAGGCTTGCCATAAGGAACATCATTTGCAGTAAATTTGTAAAGAGAATGTACCTCTACCATAGGTGGGTGAGTGGTAGGTTCACATAAGGTTTCAATTGGAGGTAGATTCTTCACATCTTCAGCTTTAATACCATTCTCTTTAATAGATCTCTTGGCTTCTTGCATATCCTCTGGGCTTAAAAAGAGCACTCCTCTTTTCTTCGGGGTTGGTGAAGGAGGAGGTTCAGGAAGAGTCCATTCATCATGATTCTGGGCTATTTTGGACATTAGTTCTTCTGCTTCAGTCACGGTCCTTTTCCTGAAAACACAACCAGCACAGCTATCTAGGTATGTCCTAGATTCAATGGTTAGTCCATTATAAAATATATCAACAAGTTCATTCTTCGGTATATTGTGTCATGGCTGCGCCCTGAGCAATGAGCCGAATCTCCCCCAAGCTTTAGGGAGATGCTCATCTTCCATTTGTTTGAAATTGAAGATTCTCTGCAAAGCCTCATGCTGCATGTGAGCGGGAAAATATTTTGCAAAGAAAACATCAAGCAATTCATGAGGACTTTTAATGGAACCATATGGTAAAGCATTATACCACGCTTTTGCATCACCCTTTAATGAAAAAGGAAACAACTTTACTAAATAATAATGCTATATCTTTTGATCATTAGAGAATAGAAGGCTAAGCGAAGCTAATTTATACATGTGTTCTACAACATCATCCTTCTCGGTTCCACAGAAAGGATCATTTTCAACATTAGATATGAGTGAAAGATCAACAGAAAAATTTAAATCATCATCTTTAATGCATATAGGAGAAGTAGAAAACTCAGGATCAGGTGTGAAATAATTTTTAACAACATGTTTCTCAAGCAATTTCTTCAAAATATCAGGATCGTCTGCAGCCCCACTATACATATATTGCCTAATAAATTCATCATTAAGATCAATGTATGAATCATTAGAGTAATCATTCTCAAAAGTATTTAATTTAGGAGAGCTAGCAGGTGTAATAGGATTTTCATCAAGATTTGCGGTTTTATCAGTTTCAGTAATAAGAGAATCCAGAAAAGGACCTAAAGAACCAGAATCATCATCAAATTCATCAGAAACAATATTAGAACCAGATAGTGACATATCAGTAGTAGGACGAGTGCTTGCAGGTGGTGTGACAAGTTGATTTAAAACAGTAGGTGAACCAAGAGTAGCTTGAGAGCTCAGAGCTGTACCTTTCCTTGTGGTGGATGGCAGTATCGAAAATTTGGGATCACGCTTGTTCTTCATGATGAAGAGTAAATTATGACAGACAGACAAACTCCCAGGTGAACTTATAAATAGAGCTATGCTCCCCGGCAACGGTGTCAGAAAATAGTCTTGATGACCCAAAAGTGTAGGGGATCGCAACAGTCTTCGCGGGTAGTATAACCCTAATTTATTGATTCGACACAAGGGGAGCCAAAGAATATTTATAAGCCTTAGCAGTTGAGTTGTCAATTCAACCACACATGAAAAGAATCACTCTCGACACAATTTATCAGTAGCAACAGTAATTTGATAGCAGCATTAAAATAGTAACATCAGTAGTGGAATAAAAGTAGCAATGGTGACAGCAGTGATGTTGATTGTAAACAGCAGGATTAAAAGCACCATAGGCATAGGGACAGATAGACGGGCGTTGCATGAATAAGATAGCTCATGAAATAAACATAACTAGGCACAAAGCAAATAAATATAGCATCCAAGTATTAAACAATCATAGGCATGTATTCCTAAATTAGCCGTACATGCTTGCAATAAGAACTTGCACGACATCTTTTGTCCTGCCATTCGGTTTCAGCCGGGCCACTTAAGGTACGTATGGCAATTAAGGTGTTCCTTTTAATAGAACACCGGAGCAAAGCATTAACACATGGTGAATACATGTAACCCTCGAGTTACCAACCATTCCCATCGATGTTCCCGTTCCTGTCACTCGGGGTCTCCGGTTCCGGTTAACAAGTGCATACAACTAGTAGATAGGACCCAAATCATCAATTATATTCATGCAAACATAAAATGTTCAGATCTGAAATCATGGCACCCGGGCCCAAAGTGACAAACATTAAGCATATCTAGTTGTACCAACGATGATTAACACAAATAGAGGATACTAGGCATCATTCCCTAACAATTTGACATCGAATTACATGAGCAATCTTATTCAATCCCTTCCACCCCCTTGCCTACAGCATGGAACTACTCACTCATGGAGGGGGATCACATGGATGGTTGATGGAGAGGCATTGGCGGTGACGATGGCGGCGATCTCCATTCCAGCAAGGTGCCAGAACAGCGATCCTGGACCCCGAATTTAGGTTTCGGGTCGGCGGCGGAGCTCCGTGAGGTTTCTGGAAAAAGTGTTTGGGGCATCGTCGTTTTTAGGTCAGGAGGGCCTTATATCCGAAGGGGGGGTCGACAGAGGAGGTCCCAAGGGCAGGGACGCCCCTCTGCCGCGGGCTAGGGCCCACCCGCGGGTGTGACCCGTCCCTGCTCCTGGGGTGGCCCCCCTCCGGGGTCTTCCGGCGCCGTGGCTGTTTCGTCCAATAAACGCTATTTATATTTTTCCTGGAATTTTCCGCGAACTTCTGAACCCTGCACAATAGAAAGACACCAAATGCAATTCTACTGAAAACAACGTCAGTTCGGGTTAGTTCCAAATATGTTACTTAAAAATCCGAGGTAAAACAATAGCAAAGTGTTTGGAAAAGTAGATACATTTGCGACGTATCACCCACTATCTAGCATAATTACCTTCTCTTAGAGATACACACAATCACTTGTCCAAAGTAACTACGCACATCGGAGAGCATGCAAGAATTATAAATCACATATAAGAATCATGCACAATCTGAACATAACTTCATAATCCATCGGATCCCAACAAACACATCAAGTAGTAATACAATAGTCGATCTTGATCATGTTAGGCAGCTCACAAGACCATAAACAATGAAGCACAAAGGTGAGAGACTACCATCTAGCTACTGCCATGGACCCTTAGTCCAAGGTGGACTACTCGCACATCATCTCGGAGGGCGGCATGGCGATGAAGAGCCCTTCGGGATCGATCTCCCCTCCGGCAGAGTGCCGGGATCAACTTCAGATTGAACCCCGAACTAGGGTTTACGGTGGCGGCGCTTCGGGATCGAGTTTCTGGAAAATAATGGCCGCCCCGATGTTTTAGGTCACGAGTGATTTTATAGGCGTCAGAGGGGGCCGAGGAGGTGCCCCACGGGCAGGGGCGGGCCCAACCTGCGGGTCCACCTAGGGCCGCGGCAGGGGGGCATCTGTGCCCTGTGGGTCGCCTCCGAGGCTGCCCTCTGGACTCCGTCTTCGTCTTGGCATAAAAATAATCCCCGTAAAATATCGTCCAGTTCCGAGAATATTTTTAGAAGTAAATTTTCTGAAATACAAAACAGCAAAAACAGGAAACTGGCACTAGGCATCTTGTCAATAGGTTAGTCCAAAAAAATGCATAAAAATGATATAAATTGATAGTAGAAACATGTGACAATAGCACAAAACTAGCATGGATCAATAAAAAATTATAGATATGTTTGACACGTATCAACTAACCATTCCCATCGATATCCCCGTTTCTGTCACTCGAGGTCTCCGGTTCCAGACTAATAACAGGTGCATACAACTTGTAGATACGATCTAAGCATCAATTATATTCATGCAAACATAACGTGCCCAAATCTAAGATCATGCGACTCGTGCACTAGTGACAAGCATTAAGCATAACAACATTGCAGCAACAACAATTCATAAACATAAATAATCTGATCATAACGTGCCAATCCATCGGATCCCAACAAACTCAACGCATATTACATTGGATTGATCTCGACCATGTAGGGCAGCTCACGAGAACATGGTATTGAACAACAAGAGGGAGAGAGTACCATCTAGCTACTGCTACAAACCCGTAGTCCATGGGGGAACTATTCACAACACATCCCGGAGGCAGCGATGGCGGCGATGATGGCTCTGGGTGCCAATCCCCGTCCCGATAGGGTGCCGGAATAGGCAATCTGACCCCCGAAACTTGTCGGTGATGGCGGCGGAGCTCTGTATCGTATTTGGGAAAATCCTTCGGGGGTTAGGGTCTTTTCGCTGGGGACAATTTATAGGCCAAAGGGCGTCATGAGGGGACTTCCGAGAGGCACAGGAGGGCGGCGGCTGCGACCCCACCTGGACCCGCGGCGGGAGCCCGCCCCTGGCCTATGGGCCTCCCCCAGGGTCGCCCTTCTGGCTCCCTTCCTCATTTCTTTAATGAAAAATCTCCATAAATTTTCGTCCAGTTCCGAGAATATTTCCAGAAGTAACTTTCTGCAACAAAAACAACACAAAAACAGGGAACTGACACTGGGCATCTTGTCAATAGGTTAGTCCAATAAAATGCCTCAAAATGATATAATAATGTAGCATAAACATGTAATAATGATGGGAATCAAGCATGGCACAATAAAAAATTATAGATATGTTTAACACATATCAGCATGCCCAAGCTTAATTCCTGCTTGTCCTCGAGTAGGTAAATGATAATCAAAATAATTTTCGAGCTTGACATGCCACCAACATAATCTTGATCAAGATAGTAATGTAAAAGCATGAAAGCAATGTGATACAAAACAATTGTCTATAGTTGATAGCAAGAAAGCAATGAATAACCAAGTTGAATCATTCAAGCAAAAACCTTTCATAAATAGTACGTTAAAGACATGAAAGCAATGTGACCCACATATTTGACTAATTAAAAAAAGTAATGGTTCCACGAAAAAAGTGTTTGAGAATCAACACAAAGGAAGATGTAAGTATTAGCAAAAAGCTTCAACTTCCAAGGGCTTATCTTATAGATAAAGTCAATATAAAGATTCATGTTTAATCTGATGATGCAATATGATCAATGATACCCAGGGTCAATGTTGTATGTTTGCTTTGGTGGAGATAGAAGGAAAAGGAAAACTGACTCAATATTTAAAAGTAAAAGAAAGGCCCTTCGTAGAGGGAAGCAGGGATTAGTAATGTGCTAGAGCTTTTTGATTTTGAAAAAAAACAGAGATAATTTTTTTTGAGAGATGCATGCTTTCGTCAACGATTTCACAACAGAGAAACTATCTAGTCCTTCATAACAAGCAAGGCTTTTAGACTTGTGAGAGCAGCTGGTTTTAGAGGAACAAGTACATTCCTCTTTCTCCTTGCTTTCACCACTATCCAATGTTTTGAGCTGATTTCTCAGTTTTCGTTGTGCGGAGGAGAATGGTGAGTTATATTTATATTTTGCTTAAGCTGCTTCGGGTTGATTCAAGTGAGGACGTAAACCATCAACACCGGGTGAAAGGGGGGAAATGACCTTCCTGTCACAAGTTATATCGAGGTCTCTACGACTTCCTCATGAGCTTAAAAACAGAGGCATAAAAAGGAGTATTTTGAACATTTTAAAGGTAGCACATGACAAATTTAGTTGGAATGGCAGGAAATACCATGCATAGGTAGATATGGTGGACTCAGCTGACAAGATAGTTTGGCTTTGGGATTGGATGCACGAGAAGTATTCCCTCTCAGTACAATTTTTTTTGGCTTAGCAAAAATGGTATTTGAAGCAAACATCCAACATTAACCGGTAACAGAGTAACATAAGACATCAGTCAATCATAACCATAAACACTCCACACTGTCTCCCTTGTTGACCAAACAGTTCTTTTGATGGAATAATTAGCTTTATGAATTAACAACTACTAAACACCACACGGTTTCAAGCTTTTAACTGTATTTCTTTACTAATCAATTTCCACTCAAATAACCAGCAAGTTTAAGCATTCATCTTAATATCTCAAAACAATTGATAAGTATCAAATTATCCAACTAGTGATCTACAAGACTATGCAAGTTTTTCATCATACCATTACCCATATTCGGCATTCTACCGTTCTAACATATTAACCAAGCAACCAATTCAACTCTCTAACAAATAAGTGAAGCACAAGAGAGTTGAACTACAACAAATTAGCAGCTCTAAACAAGATAAAAGCTAAAAACGAGAGCTTACTAGCAGAACAAACAATAGATAAGAATACTCAACCAAGTATAAGTGAAGCACAAGAGTATTCCACGAAAAAGCGGAGCGTGTCTCTCTCCCAAACAAGATAGATAGGATCCAACATGAATATGACCAGCAAACAAACAAAACAAAACTAAAAGCAAAATAAAATGACGCTCCAAGAATAGCACATAATATGTAAAGTGATAAAAACATAGTTTCAACGAAACGACCTGATGGTTGTTGGTGAAGAGTGGAGATGCCTTGGGCATCCCCAAGCTTAGATGCTTGAATCTTCTTAAATATTCCAGGGGGATTCCATGGGAGCATCCCCAAGCTTGAGCTTTTCTCCATTCTCACATCACCATGTCGTTCAAAACTTAAAAACTCACTTCACACAAAACTTCTCATAAACTGATTAGAGGGGTTAGTACTAATTAAATAAAATCACTTGAGCTCCATTAATAAAAATTGCAAATACTCAATTTAACATTAGCTACTGTATACAAAGCCTTTGTGATGCCTTTCCACGAAAAGAAACCACAAAGAAGTATAAGATACAACGCAAATAAAGACAGAAATCTGTCAAAACAGAACAGTCTGTAAAGATCTAATTTAAAGAGGCACTTCTGCAGCTAAAATCTGAAAACTAAAAACTAATGAAAGATAGATAAAAGTACCAGGTTTGCTGTCTACAAATATCAGAAAACTATAAAATTCTCAGATTTTCTGGATTTTCGAACAGTGAAGGGCAGAAATCTGTTTCTGGACAGCAAAACAATACCTCGCACTTTCAATTCATTATAGGCTAAACTTGGCACAAAAGACCAAAACAAAAAGATACAATGAAGTTGCTACAGAGGCAAAAACTCCATGACTCAAGAAAAGCAAAAAGAACCGAAAGAAAAATAAAATGAGTTGTCTCCCAATAGCGCTTTTTTATGGCCTTTTAGCTAGGCCCAGTAATTTCAATGATGCTCACATAAGAATAAGAGTTGAAACACACAAGAGAGAATCATGAAGCAAATATCAAATACATTTAAGTCTAACCCTCTTCCTATGCATAGGAATCTTGTAAGAAAATAAATCAATGAGGCATAAAGTTCTAGCATAGGAAGGTAAAACAATAGCAACATAGAGAGAGGTGTTTTAGTGAAAGGAAAGCTCCTCCAACCATATTTTCCTCTCTCATAATAATTTTCAATAGCATCATGAACAAACTAAACAATATTATTGTCACATAAAATAGGCTTTCATGATCTACAAGCACATAGTTTAGGTCCATCTCAAAAATAGTGGGATCAAACCCACTTTCAATAGCATTATAATTTTTTATTATCAAGTAACATAGGACCATCATCAAGAGCTTTATCATATAGACTTTCTAAGCACAAGTATTCATTATCATGCATCTCAATGGTTGGAGTAAATAAAGTATTATCATAATATTATCAATATAGCACGGATTATCATATATAACAAGATCATTTTTATCAAAAAGGGATGTTTCAAGAAAATCAATAGGATCATAGCATCCATTCTCCTTTGGTGAGCAAGGAGGACAATCAAATAATGTATGAGTTAGAGATTTACTCTCATTAGAAGGTAGATATGGGTAGCTACTCCATCCTTCCTCCTCTTGTTTGTCACTCTCCTCCTCGTTTTCATCCAATGAGCTTCCAGTTTCAACAATTTCTTCTTCCATAGGCTCCTGCATGGCATTAGTCTCTTCTTCTGGGGGGGTAAACCCTTAATATATTCAGTAATATAAAAATTATCATCTTTGTAATTATCCATGCAATATTTAAGTATAGCAAAACTTTTAGATTTATAAGGCATCATCATTTTCAATCAAAGAAGAAATTTCATAAGCACCCTTCCACGCAATAAATTCTTCAATAGGTTATACATCATAAAAATCATATTTTCCCTTAGCATAAGATCTAAGGTTTCATTATCATTACCAGCACATTGAAAAGGAAGGTGTTTAAAATTCATGCTACAACTAGACTCATCACAGCAATAAGATATATCATAATTTAAGCACAAGTCTCTAGCTTAATTGTTCAGAGTATTAATTATTTTCCATAAGTGTATCCCTTTTACTGACAAGCGTTATTCCTTATAATACTCTCGTTGTTCCTCCGTGAACCCGCCTTGCGAATAAGATCTAGTTTCAAAGAAGTTAACCATTGATAGCAATAACAATAAAGAGAGTAGAGAGAAAGTGAGTACTTTCCAAGTGAACAAATAAGTAGAGCTATGGCTCCCCGGCAACGGCACCAGAAAATAGTCTGCTGGCGTGTTGACGGGAAGAGTGGCGTCGGTTGTACCTTCCAAGTGAACTTCTAAGTATTGCCATAGCTCCCCGGCAACGGCGCCAGAAAATAGTCTTGATAACCCACAAGTGTAGGGGATCGCAACAGTCTTTGCGGGTAGTATAACTCAATTTATTGATTCGACTCAAGGGGAGCCAAAGAATACTTCGAGGTCTTCGCAGCTGAGTTGTCAATTCAGCCACACCTAGAGAAGCACAAGTAACACGAGAGAGGTGAAAGCGATAGTGATTTGAGGACAATTGTAACCGTAACACGAAAGCAATGTTGGAGAAATATGGACTGGGGTTCATAGTTTCACTAGTTGCAGCTCTCCTAAGCAAACAATCATGCATTGGGTGAACACATTACAGTTGGGCAATTGACAAAATTGCACTAATTAATAATTATGACAAAGCATTCAGTTTATCAATCATACGTAGGAATGTATTCCATATATAGTTGTAACTACTCGCAATGAGAATTCGCACAAAATGTTTTGTCCTGCCATCCGGTTTCAGCCAGGCCAATTAAGGAACAAATGGCAATTAAGGTGTTCCTTTTAATAGAACACCGGAGCAAAGCATTAACACACAATGAACATATGTAATCCTCAAGTTACTAACCATTCCCATCAATGTCCCCGTTTCTGTCACTCGAGGTCTCCGGTTCCGGACTAATAACAGGTGCATACAACTTGTGTTGGAGATATGCCCAAGAGGCAATAATAATGATTGTTGTTTATCATATTTCTCTGTTCATGATATGTTTAATTCCATGCTAGAATTGTATTAACCGGAAACAAATACATGTGTGGAATATAAACGGTAATGTGTCCCTAGTCTTTCCTCTTGTGACTAGTTCATTTGATTAAGTGATGGTTAGATGTTTCCTAACCATGGATTTATGAATCACTTGATAAACGAAGTTTGTATCATGGGAGATGATATAATGGACAAGACTCAAATTAAATAGATGTCAAATATAGTTTCCTTAGACCATGAGATTATGTCACTCCCGCTTATCGGAGGAGTGCTTTGTGGACATCAAACGTCACTTCGTAACTGGGTGATTATAAAGGTGGCTTTCAGGTTCTCCGATGATAGGTTGTTGGGTGGCGTGTTTCAAGACTGGGATTTGTTCATCCAACAGTTGGATAGATATCTCTGGGCCCTCTCGGTAGTATAGCATCCAAACGCTTGCAAGCATATGACTAAGTGGCTAGTCATAAGGGATCCTATTCTATGGGAACGAGTAAAGAGAACTTGTCGGCAACGAGATTAATCAGATATGGAGATATCGGTGGATTGAATCTCGGACAAGTAATATATCGTGAAACAAAAGGAATCGTATATGGATTAATTGAATCCCAGACATTGTGGTTCGACTAGTAAAGTACTTCGTCGAATATGTAGGAATTAATATGGGCATCCCGGTCCCGCTATTAATATGACATATTCACGAACCCGCAGAGTCACACACTTAACGTTCGATGTAGTTAGGGTTCGAGATAAATGATGGTGAGAACGAATATTGATTCGGAGTCCCGGATGGGATCCCGGACGTCACGAGGAGTTCCGGAGTGGTCCGGAGAATAAGATTCATATAAGGAAAGTTGTTTCCGGAGGTTAAGAAAGGTTCGGGAATTTATCGGTAAAGTACCGGAAAGTTCTAGAAGGTTCTAGAGGGGTCTAGAAGTGGGGCCCATAGGAGTATGGGGCCCACAAGGCATGAAGGGGTAGTGGGCTGGCCTATTGGGCCAGCCGCACCACACCCTCAATGGCCCATTCGGGCCAAGCTTCTAGAAAGGGGGGGGCGGCCTAAACCCTAAGGGGTTGCTTGGGGGGCAAGCCTCCCCCCTTGCGCCGGCCCTAGATGGAGGGGTGGGGCGCAGCCCCCCTGCCCCCTATATAAGGAGGGATAGAGGAGGGGGTGCGGCACCCCTAGGAACACCCCATTGGTGCCCTAGCCGCACCCCTCTCCCTCCTAGCCGCCGCCCCCTCCTCCTCCTCTCTCCCGATAGCCGCTTGGCGAAGCCCTGTCGGATCTCCACCATACACACCACGCCACCGTCGTCATGCTGCTGATCTCGCGAGCCTCTCCACCACCTCTTGCGGGATCAAGAACGTGGAGTCTTCATCGAGCTGTACGTGTGGATCTCTCGGAGGCGTTGCTCGTGCGGCGCTTGGATAATACATCTCCTCGCGACTAGACGAGTCTAGTTGCGGGGATCGACTAGCCAACCCCTGCCTCGACAAAACACTCACGGTTTTCTTCGAGGGTGAGATTCGATCTCCTTCTTGCTACCAACCTCTCGTAGATCGGATCTAGATGTTGGGTTTATTCCGCTATCTTTGCGTAGGAAAATTTTTGTTTTCTATGCTGCGACCCTTCAGTGGTATCAGAGCCTAGATCTATTCGTAGATGTTGGTGCGATTAGACACAAGTGTTGTGGGCGTTGATAATTTGTGTTGCTACCTTCTCGCGTGCACTTTGCATCTTTGCGGTACTGTAAGATTGAAGCGGCCCGGACCAACTTTACTCGTCCACGCACGAGAGACCGGTTCCACGACTGACATGCAACTAGTTTTGCATAAGTGGCTGGCGGGTGTCTGTTTCTCTTGCTTTAGTGAAGATGGAATTTTCAATGGAAGGCCTTTCAAAAGGATGAGTAAATCAGCAACTATTTTATCACCGTTGTGGCTTTGCGTAGATTAGAACGGTTCTATCTATTGACCCATTAGAAGCCACGTAAAAATTGCATAAACAAAGTAGAGGCGTCTAACTTGTTTTTGCAGGGGTTTGTGATATGGTATGGCCTCAAGATATGATTATGTGGTGTATGCAATGATCATGTTTTGTAATTTTCACGACTTGCATGTCGATGAGTACGGCAACCGGCAGGAGCCTTATGGTTGTCTTTTATTTATTGTATGACCTGTGTGTCACTTTAAACACCATGTAATTGCTTTACTTTATTTGCTAAGAGTAGCTAATAGTAGTAGTTGCAATAGTTGGTGGAGACAACCATGGTGATGGCGTTTGAGCTGGTGATGATGGAGATCATGCCGGTGCTTTGGAGATGGAGATCAAAGGCACAGGAAAAGGCTATACCATGTCACAATATTGAATTGCATGTGATGTTAATCCTTTTATGCACCTTATGGTTTATGCTTAGATACGATCTCGACGGTAGCATGATAAGGTGATCTCTCATGTTAATATCAAGAAGTGTTCTCCCCTAGTATGCGCTGTTGCCAAAGTTCGTCGTTTTGAAGCACCACGTGATGATCGGGTATGATAGATTCTACGTTCACATACAATAGGTGCAAGCCAGTTTGCACATGCAGTAATACTATGGTTTCCTTGACGAGCCTAGCATGTACAGACATGGCCTCGGAACACAAGAGCCGAAAGGCTAAACACGAGTCATATGAATGATATGATCAACATGGATATGTTCACCTTTTGAAGCTGCGCCACTTCACGTGATGATCGGTTGTGGGGTAGTGGATTTTGGATCGTGTGTCACTAAACAACCAGAGAGATGTTGAGTTTAGTGGGAGTTCGTTTTATAATTAGATTATCTTTCGAACACAATATCATGAACATAGTCTAAACACCTTGCAAATAATGTTGTAGATCAATGGCCCTTCCCAACATCACCATGAACTTTAACGCGTTCCTAGAGAAAGACATGCTGAAAGACGATGGAAGAAATTTCTCAGATTGGTTTATGAATCTGAAAATTATCCTCAAAGCTGCCAAGAAACTGTATGTCCTAGATGCACCGCTAAGTGAGGCTCCAGCAGAGGGAGCGGCTGAAGACATTAGGAATGTCTGGGTAGCCCGTTCTGAGGACCACGAGATAGTTAAGTGCGGTCTGTTGTACGGCTTAGGACCTAAGCTTCAAAAGCGTTTTGAGCACCATGGCGTTCATCAGATGATCGTTGATCTGAAAGCTATGTTTCAGACTCAAGCCAAGGTGGAGAGGTATGAAGCCTCTTCTAAGTTCTTTAGCTGTATGATGGAAGAGAACAGCTCCGTCAGTGAACACGTGCTCAAGATGTCTGGGTACGGTGATCGTCTGGCACAGCTGGGTGTTGTGATTCCCAATGAGTTGGGGATTGACCGTGTTCTCCAGTCACTTCCACCTAGCTACAAAAGCTTTGTGATGAACTATAACATGCAAGGGATGGAGAAAACTCTTCCTGAGCTTTTCGCGATGTTAAAGACCGCGGAAGTGGAAATCAAGAAGGAGCATCAAGTGTTGATGGTCAACAAGACCACTAGTTTCAAGAAAAAGGGCAAAAGAGACAACTTCAAGAAGGACGGCAAGCGAGCTGCCGGGCCTGCGAGGAAGTCAAGGAAGGGCCCTAAGTCTGATACTGAGTGCTTCTACTGCAAGGGAACCGGACACTGGAAGCGGAACTGCCCCAAGTATCTGGCAGACAAGAAGGCTGGCACCGTCAAACAAGGTATATTTGATATACAAGTTATTGATGTGTATTTAACAAGTGATCGTAGTAGCACCTGGGTATTTGATACTGGTTCGGTTGCTAATATATGTAACTCGAAATAGGAGCTGCGGAATAGTCGACGCTTGGCAAGGGACGAGGTGACGATGCGAGTTGGAAATGGATCAAAAGTTGAAGTCATCGCTGTCGGCACACTCCCTCTGCATTTACCTTCGGGATTAGTTTTAAACCTTAATAATTTTTATTATGTGCCTGCGTTAAGCATGAACATTGTATCTGGATCTTGTTTATTGCGAGACGGTTATTCATTTAAGTCTGAAAACTTTGGTATTTCGATTTATATGGATAATACCTTTTATGGTCATGCACCTGAGAGGAATGGTTTATTTCTATTGGATCTCGATGGTAGTGATACACATGTTCATAACATTGATGCCAAAAGATGCAAAGTGAATGATGATAATACCACATATTTGTGGCACTGCCGTTTGGGTCACATTGGTGTAAAGCGCATGAAGAAACTCCATTCTGATGGACTTTTGGATTCACTTGATTTTGAATCATTTGAAACTTGCGAACCATGCCTTATGGGTAAGATGACTCGAACACCCTTCTCCGGCACAATGGAGAGGGCAACAGACTTGTTGGAAATCATACATACCGATGTGTGTGGTCCGATGAGTGTTGCAGCGCGCGGTGGATATCATTACTTCTTGACCTTCACCGATGATTTGAGTAGATATGGGTATATTTACTTAATGAAACATAAGTCTGAAACGTTCGAAAAGTTCAAAGAATTTCAGAGTGAAGTTGAGAACCATCGTAACAAGAAAATAAAGTTTCTTCGATCCGATCGTGGAGGCGAATATTTGAGTTACGAGTTTGGCATGCATTTAAAGACGTGTGGAATTGTTTCACAACTCACGCCACCCGGAACACCACAGCGTAATGGTGTGTCTGAACGTCGTAATCGAACCTTATTGGATATGGTGCGATCTATGATGTCTCACACAGATCTGCCACTATCATTTTGGAGCTATGCATTAGAGACAGCCGCATTCACTTTAAATAGGGCTCCATCAAAATCCGTTGAGACGACTCCATATGAGTTATGGTTTGGCAAGAAGCCAAAGTTATCGTTTCTCAAAGTTTGGGGTTGCGATGCTTATGTGAAAAAGCTTCAACCTGATAAGCTCGAACCCAAATCGGAAAAGTGCGTCTTCATTGGATACCCTAAAGAAACTATTGGGTATACCTTCTACCACAGAACCGAAGGCAAGATTTTCGTTGCCAAGAATGGTTCCTTTCTAGAGAAGGAGTTTCTCTCGAAAGAAGTGAGTGGAAGGAAAATAGAGCTTGACGAGGTTATTGAACCTGTTCTTGAGATGCCGAGTAGCGCTGAACTGGAAGTTGTTCCAGAACAGCCATCGCCACCTGAAGAAGGAGCAAATGATTTTGATCATGCTGTTCCAGTCAAGGCCGCTGTTGAACCTCGCAGATCAACGAGGGAACGTACCGCTCCTGATCGGTACGACCCCGTCATGAATGTCATGTTGTTAGACAATGATGAACCTGCGAATTATGAGGAAGCAATGATGAGCCCAGACTCCGATAAATGGCTAGGAGCCATGAAATCCGAAATGGAATCCATGTATGAAAACCAAGTATGGACTTTGGTGGACTTACCAAACGACCGTAAGGCCGTTGAGAACAAATGGATATTCAAGAGAAAGACAGACGCTGACGGAAACGTCACCGTGTATAAAGCTCGACTTGTCGCAAAGGGTTTCCGACAAATTCAAGGAGTTGACTACGATGAGACATTCTCACCCGTAGCGATGCTGAAATCTGTTCGGATTATGTTAGCAATTGCCGCATATTATGACTATGAAATTTGGCAAATGGATGTGAAGACCGCGTTCCTTAATGGTCATATTAAGGAAGAGTTGTACATGGTACAGCCCGAAGGTTTTGTTGATCCAAAGGATGCTAACAAGGTATGCAAACTTCAGAGATCCATTTATGGACTGAAGCAAGCATCGCGGAGTTGGAATCTCCGGTTTGATGAAGTGATCAAAGGGTTTGGATTTTTCCAAACTTATGGAGAAGCCTGTATTTACAAGAAAGTGAGTGGGAGTTCAGTTGCATTTCTAATACTATATGTGGATGACATATTATTGATTGGAAATGATGTTACACTACTTGAAAGTGTAAAGTCTTATTTGAATAAGAGTTTTTCAATGAAAGACCTTGGTGAAGCGGCGTACATTTTAGGCATAAAGATCTATAGAGATAGGTCAAAGCGCCTAATTGGGCTTTCACAAAGTACATACCTTGACAAGGTTCTGAAGAAGTTCAGAATGGAAAATTCAAAGAAGGGGTTCTTACCAATGTTGCAAGGAAAGGTTCTGAGTAAGACTCAGAGTCCTGTTACGGCAGAAGATAGAGAGATAATGAACAAAGTTCCTTATGCCTCTGCGATAGGCTCTATCATGTATGCCATGCTATGTACTAGACCAGATGTGTGCCATGCTGTAAGTTTGACTAGCAGGTACCAAAGTGATCCAGGAGTGGAACACTGGTCAGCTGTAAAAAATATCCTTAAGTATCTAAATAGAACTAAGGAAATGTTTCTCGTATATGGAGGTGACCAAGAGCTTGTCGTAAGGAGTTACGTCGATGCTAGTTGGGACACAGATCCGGATGATTCTAAGTCTCAGTCCGGATACGTGTTTATTCTGAATGGTGGCGCTGTGAGTTGGAGGAGTTCCAAGCAGAGCGTGGTGGCGAAATCTTCAACAGAAGCGGAGTATGTTGCGGCCTCGTCGGCAGCAAGTGAAGCAGTCTGGATGAAGGAGTTCCTCTCAGAGCTGAGCGTGGTTCCAAGTGTGTCAAGACCTCTGGCCCTGTACTGTGATAATACAGGTGCAATAGCTCTTGCCAAGGACCCGACTTCACACAAGAATACCAAGCATATTAAGCGCCGCTATCACAATTTGCGTGAGAATGTCAAGGATGGTGACATAGAGATTTGCAAGGTTCATACGGATCTGAATGTGGCAGACCCGTTGACTAAACCTCTTCCACGAGCAAAACATGATCAACACCGAGAGGCCATGGGTGTTAGATTGCTACAAATGTAAACTAGATTATTGACTCTAGTGCAAGTGGGAGACTGTTGGAGATATGCCCAAGAGGCAATAATAATGATTGTTGTTTATCATATTTCTCCGTTCATGATATGTTTAATTCCATGCTAGAATTGTATTAACCGGAAACAAATACATGTGTGGAATATAAACGGTAATGTGTCCCTAGTCTTTCCTCTTGTGACTAGTTCGTTTGATTAAGTGATGGTTAGATGTTTCCTAACCATGGATTTATGAATCACTTGATAAACGAAGTTTGTATCATGGGAGATGTTATAATGGACAAGACTCAAATTAAATAGATGTCAGATATAGTTTCCTTAGACCATGAGATTATGTCACTCCTGCTTATCGGAGGAGTGCTTTGTGGACATCAAACGTCACTTCGTAACTGGGTGATTATAAAGGTGGCTTTCAGGTTCTCCGATGATAGGTTGTTGGGTGGCGTGTTTCAAGACTGGGATTTGTTCGTCCAACAGTTGGATAGATATCTCTGGGCCCTCTCGGTAGTATAGCATCCAAACGCTTGCAAGCATATGACTAAGTGGCTAGTCATAAGGGATCCTATTCTATGGGAACGAGTAAAGAGAACTTGTCGGCAACGAGATTAATCAGATATGGAGATATCGGTGGATTGAATCTCGGACAAGTAATATATCGTGAAACAAAAGGAATCGTATATGGATTAATTGAATCCCGGACATTGTGGTTCGACTAGTAAAGTACTTCGTCGAATATGTAGGAGTTAATATGGGCATCTCGGTCCCGCTATTAATATGACATATTCACGAACCCGCAGAGTCACACACTTAACGTTCGATGTAGTTAGGGTTCGAGATAAATGATGGTGAGAACGAATATTGATTCGGAGTCCCGGATGGGATCCCGGACGTCACGAGGAGTTCCGGAGTGGTCCGGAGAATAAGATTCATATAAGGAAAGTTGTTTCCGGAGGTTAAGAAAGGTTCGGGAATTTATCGGTAAAGTACCGGAAAGTTCTAGAAGGTTCTAGAGGGGTCTAGAAGTGGGGCCCATAGGAGTATGGGGCCCACAAGGCATGAAGGGGTAGTGGGCTGGCCTATTGGGCCAGCCGCACCACACCCTCAATGGCCCATTCGGGCCAAGCTTCTAGAAGGGGGGGGGCGGCCTAAACCCTAAGGGGTTGCTTGGGGGGCAAGCCTCCCCCCTTGCGCCGGCCCTAGATGGAGGGGTGGGGCGCAGCCCCCCTGCCCCCTATATAAGGAGGGATAGAGGAGGGGGTGCGGCACCCAAGGAACACCCCATTGGTGCCCTAGCCGCACCCCTCTCCCTCCTAGCCGCCGCCCCCTCCTCCTCCTCTCTCCCGATAGCCGCTTGGCGAAGCCCTGTCGGATCTCCACCATACACACCACGCCACCGTCGTCGTGCTGCTGATCTCGCGAGCCTCTCCACCACCTCTTGCGGGATCAAGAACGTGGAGTCTTCATCGAGCTGTACGTGTGGATCTCTCGGAGGCGTTGCTCGTGCGGCGCTTGGATAATACATCTCCTCGCGACTAGACGAGTCTAGTTGCGGGGATCGACTAGCCAACCCCTGCCTCGACAAAACACTCACGGTTTTCTTCGAGGGTGAGATTCGATCTCCTTCTTGCTACCAACCTCTCGTAGATCGGATCTAGATGTTGGGTTTATTCCGCTATCTTTGCGTAGGAAAATTTTTGTTTTCTATGCTGGGACCCTTCAACTTGTAGATACGATCTAAGCATCAATTATATTCATGCAAACATAACGCGCCCAAATCTAAGATCATGCCACTCGTGCACTAGTTACAAGCATTAAGCATAACAACATTGCAGCAACAACTATTCATAAACATAAATAATCTGATCATAACATGCCAATCCATCAGATCCCAACAAACACAACACATATTAAATCGGATTGATCTCGATCATGTAGGGCAGCTCACGACTCGCTAGAACATGGTATTGAACAACAAGGGGGAGAGAGTACCATCTAGCCACTGCTACAAACCCGTAGTCCATGGGGGAACTACTCACAACTCATCCCGGAGGCAGCGATGGCGGCAAAGATGGCTCCGGGGGCCAATCCTCGTTCCGGCAGGGTGCCGGAACAGGCAATCTGACCCCCGGAACTTGTAGGCGATGGCGGTGGAGCTCTGTATCGTATTTGGGAAAATCCTTTAGGGGTTAGGGTTTTTTCGCCGAGGACAATTTATAGGCCAAAGGGCATCGTGAGGGGTCTCCCGAGGGGCGTTGGAGGGCGGCGGCCGCGGCCCCACCTGGACCCGCGGTGGGAGCCCGCCCCTGGCCTGTGGGCCTCCCCTAGGGTCACCCTTCTGGTAGCCTTCCTCATTTCTTCAATAAAAAATGTCCGTAAATTTTCGTCCAGTTCCGAGAATATTTCCAGAAGTAACTTTCTGCAACAAAAACAACACAAAAACAGGGAACTGGTACTGGGCATCTTGTCAACAGGTTAGTCCAATAAAATGCCTCAAAATGATATAATAATGTACCATAAACATGTAATAACGATGGGAATCAAGCATGACACGATCAAAAATTATAGATACATTTGACACGTATCAAAGCACACGTCGAAATTGATTATGCATCTCACTGAAATGATCTGCATCTCACTATTTTTGACCAAATCATTCTTCATGTATAACGATTGATTATGTCAAATATGCTGGAGGCCATGCCTTACTCATGCCAAATTGTTCTACAAATCGTTCTACCAATGATTGATTTTACTGTAAAATTGGTAGAACGCTACAGAAAGAAAATCATACCCGTGCGTGTGGGGCCCTGTGTTTCCGTAGGCTGGCCGTCGGCGCGTCGGGCGGTGTCACTAGTAGGAAAAACCTTACCAGTGGCACACCTCGTATGGCTACCAGTGGCGCATCAGGATGTGCCACAGCTACACCGTCACTATTAATATTTACCCGTGGTGCACTAAGTAGATGCGCCATTGGTATATATATTACCTGTGGCGCACTGCCCTGATGCGCCACTGGTCAGTGGCACATGGTAATACAGGGAACCTTACCAGTGGTGCATGGTAAGTGGTGCGCCACTGGTGGACGTGCGCCACTAGTAATTTTTTAATGCGCCACTGGTAAGGCTTCCTGTATTTCTAGGAAATTAATTTTTTTAATATGCTATATGCGTATTTGTATGTTTATACAGTTATAATACAGTATACACAAGTGCATGATGACCCACAAGTGTAGGGGATCTATCATAGTCCTTTCGATAAGTAAGAGTGTCGAACCCAACGAGGAGCAGAAGGTGTTGACAAGTGGATGTCAGCAAGGTTTTACTGCAAGTACTAAAACAGAAATGTTTTTGGAGTTTTGATATAAAGAACAAATAAAGTACGAGTAAATAAAAGAGTGCTACAATAGGTGCAGCAAGTAGACCAATCCTTTTAAGCTCAAAGGACAGGCCGGTTGTATTACTTATGATGATTAAAACGTTCTCGATCCCCAAGAGCAAGGAATCACTATAGCACAATTCAATGTGGAAGTAAGGTATCGATCCGCAGGAGCAAGAAGGAAAAGTTATCTATTCCCAACAACTAAAGTGTCACAAGTTTTAGTTGATTATGCACTAAACAAGTTTATAGAACAAGGTGGTTGATTTAATGGATGGAAGTTTGATGTAACAAAACAGGAGTGTGAAAGTGTCCCAATCCTTTTTAATGCAAGAGGACAAGACAAGGGAACAAGGGTGTGAAAGTGTCCCAATCCTCTTTAATGCAAGAGGACAAGACAAACGTCTAAACGGTGCTTTGGAAATAAGGCCTAGGGATCATGCTTTCACTAGTGGACACTCTCAACAATAATAATATAATTGAATACATAGATAATTCCTCCTCATTATGCTACTCTGAATTAATTTCTGGTTGGATAAAGAACACCAATCCATTATGTAGGGCTACAAAAAGCACACCTGAAAGTTTGTATTCCACATCTATGGACACTTCATGCGGTCACTATTCGCATCCAAAGATAGTACTAACAAACACCACAATATCATAGAGACACCCAACACAAATAATAACTCATGATAAGTATTCATGTAATCTTTAGCCTAAGAGCCACACACGGTGCACGCACTGTCAACTTCACACGATGGGACAAAGGTGACTCCGGCAATCACATCAATAAAACCACTTGAGTAGCATAATTCATAAGATAAAGAAGAGTACCATCTATGGATTCAACTAGATTACAAAGCTCATGATCACATAAAGATCACACCATGGGAGAGAGAGATAAACCACATAGCTACCGGCATGAGCCTTCAGCCCCGAGGGAGACTACTCCCCCTTCATCATGGAGATGAGGAGCTTGATGGAGAGGTTGATGAAGAGGTGCAGACCGGAGTGGAGAGGGGGCTGGAGCCCTCCAGAGGTGGATTCCGACAGCGTTTCCCCCCTCCGATCTTCTCCGGCGGCAGCCCTCTGCCTCTCTATTTCTGGTTTTGCGTTTCTCCGCCGCCTCCCTCTGGAAAACGTCGGGGGACCTTTTATATAGGCGTTTTTAGGTCACGAGGATGCTTCTGGGCGAAGGATCGATGCAAACGGGGCCATGAGGGCCAAATTGGATGGGCCCACGCAGCCTGGTACTGTAGCCATGTGGGACCCCCCTTTTGGTCCTCCGGCCTCCGTTCGTTGACTTCTTTCACTCCTAAATCTTCTCCTTCCAAAATAATGACTCCCTTAAATTTATAGCTCATTATGACGTCGTTAAGGTCCTGAAACAAATAAAGAAAGAAATAGGGGTTTTTTGCCTGCGCAGGATTAATTCCATATAAAGGGGAAATCATTATAAATTACCAAAAATCATTAAATAACAGTAATATACCCTTATATGATGCAAATATGAATGGAATATAACTAGTATAGTGCAAAGTTCATGTATGCATTTTAGATGCATCAACATGGGAGTTTCTGCCTAGCCATTTTCATTGCGCGCCGTTGATTAACCTTCAACGTTTTGATAAAGTGTTGTGTGGGTGGACCTATGCTAATGCACCACCCTTACTTGGACAAATGCATACTTGTGATTAAACCTTTTGCAAGCATCCGCAACTACAAGAAAGTAATTAAGATAAAAAACCTAACCACAGCTTTAAACTCCGAGACCCTACGCTCCCCAGTGCACCAGTTCACAGATTGGGGTTTAGGTTTCTGTCACTCCGGCAACCCTACTATAAGCAAACTAATAACACCATGCCTTCCCCTAGGCCCTTTGAAAGGTGAAGTATCATGTAGTCGATGTTCACACGATACCACTAGAGGAATAACACCACAACAAATATCAAACCATCAAATATTACTCAACATTACGCAATTACTAGCAACTAGGCTTTCCCCATGTCCTCAAGAACCAAATGAACTACTCACAAGACATCATATAGATCATGATCAGAGGTGATATGAATAAGTGCAACAATCTGATTGTAATGACAATTCACCAATAAAACTCACAAGCATCAACTACTAGAGGTAATCAACACCCGGGATACGATTCCGGTGGACTAGTAACAACACAATGACAATTGCTACGAGGGATGAGATGGGATGGAGACGATGATGATGGTGCTGGTGGTGATGATAGTGTTGATGATGATCCCGATGATGCCCGACATGATGGTGATGACGGTGGCGGCGATTCCCCCCTCCGGGAGGGAAATTACCCGGCAGATTTCTCCCTGCCGGAGCTCTTCTTCTCTCTGTCTCGTTTCCGCCTCGTGGAGGCGGCGGAAAAATTACGTGGTGGCCTCCTCGATGAAAATTAGGTCATGGGGAAGATGTACGCCAAAGGGGAGCCGGAGAGGGGCCACAGGGGCCAGGGGCGGGCCCCACCCGCGCCTCTAGGTGGGCCCACGGCAGGGGCCGTCCCTGCCCCCTGTCGCTCGCCTCTTCGCCCCCTTTCGCCTCCGTTACTTATTCGCCGAAATAATAACTTCTGAATTTTTCTGGAATTTTTGGGGCTTCCGAGGTCAGGTGTCTTGACAGGTACTTTTCCAGCTGATTCCAGGCTCTGGCGGATGAATTCCCAATAATTGTGAAACATGCAAAATAAAGCCAAATAACATAAGTATTGCATCTAAATACGCAATATATCAATGAATAAGGAGAAATTATGATGTAAAATAGTGATGCAAAATGGACGTATCAACTCCCCCAAGCTTAGACTCCGCTTGTCCCCAAGCGAAAACTGAGCTCGATAAACGTGACCACAAGTTTATGGAGTGAAGTGTCGATAAATAAAGAATACGAACATGAAGCATCAGTATTTACTCATCAACACAAATATATCTAAAAACAACAACCTATCTCATAGAGCTTCTCGAAGACAAGTAATGTGACTATAACATGTTAAGGTGAAGTGAAATAGAAACATATAGCAATGACAAACCAAGACTTTGCTTAAGAGACAATTATACCCGTCGACTCATATTTCAAGAAGGGTCCATTTAAGTGCTTGAACTGTCAAGTCATCTTTCCATGAGTTGCAAATCACTGAGTCTGTACTTCTCATGATAAAAGAGTTAGAACTGACATACAAATAATGAACAACTGTCATGAGACATAAAAGGCACAATGTAGATATCATATTTGGTAACATCATAAATCAACACTATATGTTTTCTTGTGGTAGATGGAAGGAATATATAGGAGAACTGACTCAACATTAAAAGTAAAAGAAAGGCCATTCGCAGAGGGAAGCATTGATTAGTCATGTCTAGAGCTTCTTAATTTTAAAAACAGAGATAAAACAGTTTTGAGGCATGCGTGCTTTCATCAACGACTTCACAATAGAGAAGCTATCTAGTACCCCATGACAAGCAAGGCTTTTAGACTTGTGAGAGCGGCAGGTTTTTGGAGGAGCGAGTACGCTCTTCCTTCTCCTTGGTTTACAACTGCCCAATGTTTAGGCTGATTTCTTAGTTTTGCATTGCGCTGAGGAGAATTGGTTGGTGATATTTATATTTTAGCTTAAGCCTGCTCTCGGGTTGATTAAAGTGAAGACATAATCCATCAACACCAGGTGAAAGGGGGGAAATTACCTTGTTCATCACAAGTTATATCTAGCTCTCTACTGCTCCCTCATGAGCTTAAAAACAGAGGCACAAAATGGAGTATTTTGAAGTTTTAAAGGTAGCAAATGACAAATTTACTTGGAATGGTAGGAAATACCATGCATAGGTAGATATGGTGGACACAAATGGTGAGAAAGTTTGGCTTTGGGAATTTGGATGCCCGAGCGAACCATACGCTCAGTACGAATTTTTGGGCTAGCAGATGGAGTATTTGAAGCAAACATATAGTGTTGAGAGATGTAAACCAAATATATCATCTAAAACAATGTGTCAAACATGCAACATGAAGCTTATCATCTCTGTCAGACATAATTCTAATACAAAAGCATGTAAGCTAGAAGGTTCACAAGCATGTAAGACATACAGGATGGTATATTTGCAATTAAATTTTCCTTCCCTACTCAAGCATCAAAGTAATTATTGCGAATTAAACCAAATCATGCTTGCCAACACTAAATAGCTTTCCACTCATACACCCAATGTTAAATCATTACTCACCACAAGATCAGCGGATAAGAGAGATTGCCATAATAAAATATAAAGTGCAGAAGAATAAAAATACTTCTCATTTATATTCCATTATAGAAAACCACACACCAACGGATACAAAGGACTCACAGGGAGCGATAAGACACACCGCAAAACCATACTACATGATAACTTCTCTATCCATGATACGACTCACATGACTAAGAAAATAAAAAAGGTAAAAGATAAAGATACCGGGGCACTCCCCCAAGCTTGGAACAAACCAAGGGAGTGCCTGTTACCCAACAAGCTCGAATTTACTCCCGCGGCGGTGATGGGTCAATGATCCTTATGAGCCTTTCAATGGTTTCCTTTAGCTCTTCAAGTTGATAGCCGAGATTGCGGATCATCTCTGTGTTGCCTTCGACTTGATTCATTAGTAACCCCATAGGCGAGTCCCAATCATTTGGTGCTCCTCCCCAGCCATCATTATTAATTGCTTCAAAGCTGCCACTCCTTGCATGAGTATGATCTATGTCCCAAGCAGAAGGTAACTTTCCCAAAGGAATATTTTCAAACTGGTGGCTATGGATTAAAGTATGAAAAGGGTTCCTGGTTTAAGAAAAGGAGGACCTCCCAACCCCATGAGGGCTCTTATTCGCACTCTGCAGCTCTCCCTTTTCTCAAGAACAGGAGGGTTCTTTGTCACCTCAATCCTTGCTATAGTGGCGTAGGGGTATTGGCGTTGATCTTCCTCGAACTCCTCTCCATCACGGTCAGACATGTTCCTGTCTTGCTCATTGCCGCTGGTATTGTTAAGGTCGGAAGCGGAAGCCATGACTTTGAATTCCTGACAGAGACTAGCAGAGACAAAAACACGATGGAAATACAGGATACGCTCCTCGAAAAATTCGGGGAAATATATAGGCGAAATTTTTAGAGCAAAAGGAAGGTACCGAGACGAGGCGGAGTCGGAGGCGGTCTCCAGGGGCCAAGGGTGGGTCCCCACCGCGACCTGAGGGGGTGCCGCGGCACAGGGGCGCCCCTGCCTCCTGGAGCTCGTCTCGGACTCTGTCAGGTCTCCGAATTTTCCTAATTTTCTAAAAACGCGTAATATGAATTTGCTGGAATTTTCCGAGATACTTTTCTTACCGAAACAGTTTTCTATTCATTTTCTGATTGTGATGTCTTCCGATACTCGGTGTCGATAAATTCTTCTGGAAAGACCACTTGAATGACATCAACATCCATCTCTAAAGGGTTCCCCGAGATATAATGCTTGAGTCGCTGACCATTCACCACTCGAGGTTTGTCTCCGTCAAAATTGTTAATCTTTATAGCACCGGAACGGTATACCTCCTCAATGATGAATGGTCCTTCCCATTTAGAGAGTAGTTTTCCTGCAAAAAATCTGAGACGAGACCTATACAAAAGAACTTTGTCACCAACATTAAATTCTCTCTTCAAAATTCTTTTATCATCTCACCTCTTAACTTTTTATTTAAACAAGCGAGCACTTTCATAAGCTTCATTTCTCCACTCATCCAAAGAACTTAATTTTAGCAATCTAGTTTGACCGGCAAGGATAGGATCAGAATTAAGCTGTCTAACAGCCCAATAAGCTTTATGTTCTAATTCAAGAGGCAAATGGCATGCCTTCCCATAAACCATTTTATAAGGAGACATTGAAAGTGCATGGTTGCCCCCATGCATGGTTTTGGTAATTAATGACAATCTCTATGGACTAATATTTTCATTGAGCTATATTTATAGGTGTCTCCATTAGCTTGCTTGTTCTCCATTTGTTGGAGTCAAGGTTAAGGTAAGAAGAAAAGTTTGTGTTGATCAAGGCTTTGTGCGGGTTGATCATCACTCAAGGCCAAGTGAAGATATGCCGAAGAGAGCGTCTCCCATCTTGGTGTATGGGGGAGCATCAAGTGAATCTTCACCAAAGCGCAATCGAGGAAGGTGGTGCATCTTGAGGAGATGAAGATCGTCTTCATCGACCTCAAGTGGATTTATGCGCAAGGCAAAGGTATGATCTTGATAGGGTTTCTATTTTACCGGTCTCATGTTGTTTAGTGAGAGACCGGGTTATAGGATAGATAGCCGTACTATCAAGAGGGGCTCTCTACCGAGTATCGTGATCGTATCGTTCGTGGAGAGCTCAAACCTTTGCATCCATGCAATCATCTTTATTGGTTCTTATTTGGATCTTATCGTGGTGTGGTCTTGGTGCTTGTCATGCTTGTCATGACAAAGCCAAGGTCACCGAAAACGGTTTGCATTTGCGTCTTCTTTTGTGTTTTCGGTATTGGAGATTTTGCCGGTTCATCCGTGCAGAAGATTTATATCTTCCATCTCGTTGCAAAATCTCCATTGCTTGTTTGCCTTTTACAAAGGTTGCTTTTGTTGTCCTCATTCCAACAAAATTTGTTTTACCTCTTTCGGACTTCAATTGCAAAAGATACGGCATTTCCGGTTTTCAAAAAGGGAGGTTTTCCGGCGTGTCCTTTTTAGAGAGGTCAAACTCTCTCCTTATGATTTCCTCCTCACATGATGGATAATGATGTTTCTCTGCATGATCTTGTAGATCTTTTCGTTGCGAGTCCAACGAGCCCAAGATCATCGAAAACGGAGTCCGGATGCAAAAGATATGCCCATTTTCATATTGTAATTTCTGCTGTTTTCTGTGGGGCGGAAATTCCGGCCCCGAGACCGGAAATTCTGGCCCCCGGAAGTTCCGGCCGTTGCACCGGAATATCCGGCCCATATTTTCATCTGAGCTTTTTTGGCTTAGTCTTTTTGGCTTTTCTCTCTGTAGGGGGGTCCGGAATTTTGCCTCGGAAGTTTCCTCGGAAATTTCCGGGGGGCCGGAATTTCCGGTCTTTGGTCCGGAATATCCGGCCCAAGGAAAATTTGGCTAAGTCTTTTTCGCGTTTTCTCTCGGGTGGGGGTCCGGAACTTTGCACCGGAGGTTTGCTCCGGAAATTTCCGGGGCACCGGAAATTCCGGTGTAAGCCCCGGAATATCCGGCCCCCAGGCCGGAAGTTCCGCCCCTTTAACCCGGAATTTCCGGCCCCTCGTTTTTCCAACGGCTAGTTTTTGGGGGAGGCTATAAATAGCCCCCTTCTTCCCCCAAGTGCTGGTTGCTCAACTTTTGCTCAGCTCTCACTCTCTCTCCTCCATTGTTGCAAACTTGTGAGCTTGATTCCTCTCAATCCCTCCGATGATTCTTGCCCAAATTTAGGGATTCAAGAGAGGAGATCTAGATCTACCATTTCACCAATCAAAATCTCCTCTAAGTGAGGGGAACCTAGTGGATCTAGATTTGGGGTTGCTTTGTGTTCATCCCCTTTATTCTTCCTCTCTTATTCCCTCCATAGCATTAGTTGCTTTGGTTGGAATTTGGGAGTGAAGAATTTGACCACTCGTGTGCTCTTGCCTTTTGCATTAGTTGCATCGGGTTGCTCTCTCCACGGTGATACGTGAAGTTGAAGGTTGAGAAGCTTATTACTCTTGGGTGCATTGTGTTCCCAAGAGCTTTGTGCCTCTTGGGTGCATTGTGTACCCTAGACGGTGGTGGTGCCGTGAAGACTTCGACTTGTGAAGCTTCGGCAAGATTTGGGAGCCCCCAATTGATTTGTGGGTGTGTGCCCCAAAAGTTGTAAGGGCTCCGTAATCCGCCCCGAAGGATTCCGATAGTGGAAGGTGAACCAAAGCTTTGGGTGAGGTTCATCGGAGAATAGGGTGAGGCCTTTGTGGCATCTTGAGTAGGCCTTTTGTGGCGAGCTCACACCCCTCCAACGAGACGTACTCCCTTAACAAGGAGGAACTCGGGAATAAATCTTCGTCTCCGCGTGCCTTGGTTATTTCTATACCCGAGCTTTACTTATGCAATTTACATTGTGATAGCCTTCGTGCTTGATGTTTATATTTAGCTATCACCTTGTTGCTTGCCTTGTTTAGCATAAGTTGTTGGTGCACTTTAGGTAAACCTAGAATTTTAGGTTGTTGGCTTGTTAATTTAAACACCTAGTTTTATTCCGCAATTATCAAGCCCCTAAATAGAAAAAGTTTTAATCGCCTATTCACCCCCCCTCTAGGCGACATCTCGGGCATAGTTGTTCTTTCAATTGGTATCAGAGCCTCATCTCTCTTGTTTGGCTTTACCGCCTAGAGAGTAAAGATGTCATCTAGGGATTTAGTGCACAATTCCTTATTTAGATTTAATGGCACAAATTTTAATGTTTGGAAAAATCATATGCTTAGTAACTTACGGGTCTTGGACCCCAATATTGAGCGTATCTTAGATATAGGTTTTTCTCCTCCAAAGGACTATGAAAGTACGACTTTAGAGAACGAGAAGAACTTATATCTAGATGCTCTAGCCTCTAATGAGTTTTGCAAGTTTGTGAGCGTAGTAATTTTTGAGTCAATCATGCCTCTCCGGGATGCTCATGATCTTTGGACCATGCTTCAAGACAAATATGGAGTGTCCAACATTATTGAGGATGATTGTTCTCCCTCCACCTCCGTCCGTGACGAGTTCTCGTTTTTGTCTACTTCACCAAAATGTGGTAAGCCACAATCCAACGTGATGGTGAGTAGTGATGGTTTTCGCAATTTGGATAGTGAGCTCATTATTGATGATTCTCCACCTCTATCTAGTTGCAATGATTCATCTTTGGACCTAAACACACATAGCACTATAAATGATTCACATGCTAGTGTTGATAGTCCTTGCATATCATCTAAAAGTTGCTTGGATAAATCTCTCTATGATATTCTTGCTTTATCTTGTTCCAATGATAAAAATGCTTGTGTTCCCTATAACTCTTGCATGAATGTCAATATAGAGGAAACCCAATTAATTGTGGAACAAGATGTGAACTTAAGTAGCTCAAAAACTAATTGCTCATCTTCATCCACCTCTCATTGCCTTATGGCTAAATCTTCTTCTAGCCATGATAATAATAATGATGATAATGATGATGATAAAAATGATGAAGAAGATGATGTGGAAAAGGTTAATGATGGGCTTCAAAATAACGGCCTTATGATTCTTAAAGCCCTTCCTAAAAATAAAAATGATCAAGCTATGCTCTTTGAAATTATGAAAATGCTTATTGAGCGCGGGGAAACTATTGAGGCCTTGGAAGCAAGCCTTGAAGAAAAGGGTAAGATCGAGAGAGATGATGCTATGGAGAAGCATCGTTAGAAGATGCTCTTGAGGAAGAGCATGAGACTCGTGCTTCTCTAGAGGAGAAATTAGAATCTATCGAGGAGTCTCATAATGAAATAATTGCTAAAATTGTTAAAGAACGTGACCATGCTCATGCTAAATATAAAGTAACGAAAAATGAAAATGCTAGATTAAATGATGAGCTTGCCAAGATTTCTTCTTCTATTCCTAATGTTATGATGCTTGTACTACTAACTCTACTTCTTGTGAAGCATCTACTTTGAAGGAGAATGTTGAGCTTAGGGCTCAAATTGAGTTGCTAACTAGCAAGTATAGGAAGTTGGAAGAAAATCATAAAAAGCTATCTAGCTCTAATGATGATCTTCTAGCATCCTATGCTTGTCTAAAGTTAGCTCATGAGGCAATCACTACCAAGGTAACATCGTGTGAGACTCATGTGGATAATAGCACAAATTCAACTAAAATGCTAAAATACCATGTGCTAGTCCTAGTAATTCATCCACTAAAAAATTGTAGCGCCCCGACCCCAGAACTATACAGTGGAACGTTGTGTAACCGGTCATGCTACACAATTGAGGGTTACTGGGTTTACCAATCCCAGGCCAATACTCCTTGGCAGGTGTGGCTCGGAATGGATCATCGGCACACAACACCTCAATCATGCCATAAGCTCAGACATCGCTTCCATGTATAGTAAAGAGACCGAGACTTGTGGAACGAACTGGCACATCACAGACTCTACGACACAAAGATATCATAGTTCAACTCATATAATTGAGAAAGATAGCAAATGACACATCAGAGGTCACTGACCCATCATTACAACAAGCGGAAGCAATTTAAAGTTGTCTAAACAGCAAGATCCAAATTATGGCCTAAGAGGCCTACAGATAAACATCCCGTGCCAGCCTGTTCCATGACGTCCCAAGCTGCCACCTGGGAACCCAGACTACTCGTCGAAGTCAACGTAGAAACCCACCTTCCAGTTCGGTGGCGTCCTCCTCTGAAACAAATAATAAGCAACAAAGCAAGGCTGAGTACGACGTACTCGCAAGAATTAGTAGGGCGATATAGGCCCGATGCTGACGGAGGCTTCAAAGCTATATAAGTGGTTGTTTTGCATAAAGCTAGTTTTTCCTTCCGAAGACTAGGACTCATGGCATCGTCTAATCAGAAGATTTCATAAGGGGGTAAGAGGGTAACACTTTTCTCTTCGGTTCACGGGGAACCTACTGTATTCAGAAACACTACTTATCTCCACCAGGCACTCCCTCGAATCACCCTCGAGGAAATGAACCTTTAACACACGTTGATTATGCAACCTCTAGCTGCCATTTGATTAAAGGTTCAGGTTATCTATGATCTCATAATCTATTCCCAAGTTGTCCATAACCGCGGACACGGCTTTTCGAAAAGATTAAACCCTGCAGGGGTGTACTGTTTTTACCATTGGTACCGTCCGACCCCTTGCCTGAACATTTAGCTCTCTTCCGGGGAAAGCCGGCAGGGCAGGCGCGGTTAAACCTTTACAAAGCATGAGACTATCCAAGGGTCATCGTGACGACAGGACAAGTTCAGCGCCTATTTCAACACCTGCCCCATCGCCACTCCTATCACCTCCATCATCATCATCTTCATCATCGTCTTCGGCCACACACCCGCAAATGGAAAGCGCAAACTAGAGGACCCTTGGATACGCCCGTACTAATTATTCGGTTAGTAAGGAGCCCATACTCCCACCTTTGGAAGCACGCTCGGTCTTGGTTCAAGAGATAAGAACTCACACCTAGGGGCCAGAACGAGACAAAACACCATTCCCGATGGCAACTCATCCCAGCCTTCTTAGCAATTAATTATCAACACAAGTCTCCACCACTGTCCGAACATTCCATTCAATTCACAAGTATGGAAATAATCAACGGACAACTTAAGCATTCGACTAGCATGGCTAAGCATATCTAAGCATGACATACGACAGATATGAATTATCTCAGGCCAACACTTCAACCTATGGTTCATAGGTGGGGAAGCAGGTAATGGTTCAGGGAACATGCAACGATAGGATATTATATACACTGACCAAAACTTGTCACCAGAATCGAATGCAGTAATAGTATGGTGGATAAAATACTTGGGTAATATGAGATATGCCAAGAAGGTTAGGTTAGCTCTTGCCTTGCTGGTAGTACTGGTCGCGCTGGTTGTCAAGGTATTGTGGTGGAACCTCGACTCCAGAATCTACCGAACACAAACAACACAAGAAGGAAATAAATAACAAGAATACAAGGTGCAATGCACAATCATGATGATATGGTCATATATGCATTGAAAAGGTATTGGGCATCTCCCACAAGTTAAATGGAACCCCTAAAATAATTATTGCGATTAACGGGTCAAAACTCATCTTTAACTCGTGAATTAGGTGAATATCCAAAATGTCCAGTACTGAAATATGAGGTAAATATGCATGAAAATGACATTATTTGATAGATATTAACCCACTGATCGTTTTGGTACCTTGTTTGCATTTTTCCGATTAACGGTGAGGAAATAGTGATTGAAAACGGTTAAGCAATTGATATCATTTTAACCAATTCGAAAATGACATCAAAGTAAAAGTTATTTGCATGCTGTGATATTAACATAGGTAGATAGCATTTGCTTTGCTGGTCATTTTGGTATATCATTTGCAATTTTTGAAGCATTATTCACCAAGTTATGAATTATTCGAAACGGGACTTAAATCTGCCATTTTAGCAATTTTTGGTAAACAGCACTAAAATTAATGCTCCAACTCTCTCAAATGGCATAGAGTGGTAGTCCATTGTCCTCTGATCATTTTGAGCTTTTGAACACAATTTTTGGACATATAGAACTCAAGTTATGGAATTAACAATTTCGATATTATTTCTGCCATTTTAGTATTCAGCAATTTAAAGGCAATTTATTTTGACAAATTAAATTAACCAATGGTACTAACAGATAGACATTTTAGTGCTGAGCATTTTGACATATTATTTGCAATTTTTGGACAAGTGGTTCAAAAGTTATGCCAATTCAAAGTTCAACAACATTTTCTGTTTTTGATTTTTATTTCCAGAAATTTGGCCGAAAACGATTTGCACCGGGCCAGTGGCTAGCCAGAGCCACTGACTGTGGGCCGGCTGCCACGGTGGCAGCCACGTCGACCGGCCGGCCCAGTGCCAGGTTTGACCTGGGCAGGGATGCCAGGACCGGCGCGGAGCGCGCGGCGGCCGGCGGCAAGCCGCGGACGGATCCGTCGATCCCCGGCGAACTAGTTCTAGCGGCGGCTACCAAATGGATCTACGCGTCGAGGAGGCCCAGCTGACGGTGGCGCCGCCAGCTAATGGTCGCCGGAGCGACGAGGACAACGACGACCGGCGTCGGCCCGCGGTGGTCTACGACGACGGCGACAAGCTATTGCAAGGGAGAGGGGGAGAAGATGTCCCGGAGGACGGTGTGCTCACCCTGAGCACGACGGGACGCTCGGTGGAGGCAGAGGTGGCTGGACGGCGACGGAATCGAGCTCGGCGGCCGTCGGGCGGGAGGAAGAAGACGAGGGCGGAGATGGCGATTCACGGCTTCCCGGCTCAATTGCCTGGCCAGGAAGAAGAAGAGGACGAGGCGGAGGTGATGGCGTGCTCGGCTTGCCCTGGGGGAGCTCCAGTCATCAGCGATGTGGCGGCGGCGCTCGGCTAGGTCACGGGCATGGCAGCGACGTTTCTAGGGTTTGCTGCAAGAGGGAAAAGGAGGGGAGGAGGAGCACGCGGTCGAGGACGCGCATCTTAAGCTCCAGGGGGCCAGGGGAGAGAGAGAGCGGCGACAGTGGCGACGAGGTCCGTCGGCAACGGCGACTGTCGAGGACGCGGTCGCTACAGCGTGAGGAAGACGGCGATTTTGCAAAAACCCCCCTGTCTGCCTTTTCCTTTTCTGTTTTTATTTCTTTAAAAGAACAGCAGCCATTTCCATTTAATTGAGGCTCTTAAATAATTTTAAAATTCTGCAAAAATTTACAGAGCCCACATATATCATTTAGAACCTGTGGTAAAAGTTTCAGCCCATTTGGAAAATATTTCATGTGTTAACATTTCAATAATTGCTCTCTTGCATTTTAGGCTTTTATTTAAATAATTGAATTTGCAATTGCATTAATATTTGCCACAACCATATTTGTTATTAGTTAGGACTTCCTGGACAAATATGATTAGTTGCTTTGCAATTTTGTTCACTACTCACATCATCCATTTGGTTTCTCAACTATTGCTCCTTTATTATCTCATGTGAAGCAAAATGGATGAGGAATGCTATGATGCAAATGAGATGCAAAAGTGAAAATTTTACTCATATTTTCTGGGTCCAAAAGTGGGGCTGTTACAAAAATATTGGTACATCATGTGATGAATTACTCGCTTTGCCTTGTTGTCATAACAATGAAGCTTTCTACTTCCTCTAGTGCATTTGTTGCCACTAACCATGTAGAGAAAATAAATGACCTCAAGGCCCAAGTCACTTCTTTGAAGAATGACTTGGAGAAGCGTCATGAAGGGAAGCGTGCAATTGACAACATGTTGAGTGTGCAACAATCCCCCAATGACAAGAGTGGACTTGGATTCAACTCCAACATCAAGAACAAGTCCAAGGTTGAGAAGAAGAAGGTCCAAGTTCAAGTCAAGAATCCGTCCAAGATCACTTGCTTCAAGTGCAAGGTTGAAGGGCACCACGTTCGGGATTGCCAATGAAGAGAAGAAGCCTCTTAAGTGAGAAGCAACTAGGGAAGCGGCCTCTTGTTCAATCTCGTGCTCAACCACGAGTTGAACAAAGGCCACCTCCCAAGAAGACTCAAGCCAATGCTCCTCAAGTTGAGGAGCCTATAAAGAAGAAGAAGAGTCGGTGTTGCTACCTTTGCCGCGGCAAAGGTCATTTTGCTTCTTCATGCACTAACGGTACCTCATCCAACCCTATCAAAATTGATGATGATTATTCTCTTGGGAAGGATAGAAGTGGCAATGTGTTTGCCAAGTATGTGGGAGCTCAAAGTGGTGTCAAGAAAAGCACCATTTGGGTTCCCAAACCTATTGTGACTAACCTCTTAGGACCCAACTCGGTTGGGGACCAACAAGCTCAAACTTGATCAATAGGTGTTTGTGGAGGACATTGGTGACTTGGCTATTTTTTGAAGAATTAAGGGATCTTCATGGTTTTATTTCTCAAGCCAAGTCAATTGGAGGATCACATATCTATCTCATATCCAATGTTTCCTCCTTGCGGTAACATGTATTTAACTCATATATACATTGAAAGTTGCTTGCTCCCTTGCATGTGTTAGTTTTGTTCCTAGCATGTGTTTGTATGTGATATGCTACCCTCCTACTTGTCTTGTTACTCAAGGTTATGTAATATAGTTGTGTATCATGTACGTGTAACTTTGTGTTGAGCTTTATTGAATCTTATGTGGATTTCATTTGGCTCTTTGTGATATTAATGGACTATCCCATTTTGGGGGAGTGATGTGCTTTGTGCACCTCACAAACCTAAAAATGTGTGTACATGAGGCAAACCACCTAGTATTGATATTTCAATAGTATCTAGCTACTATGTGGTATGTCATATTCATGAGAAATTCAAATTCTATAATGTCCATTAATTTCTCTAGTTGGTTTTATTTGCCTCTTGTTTAAAAATAAAATGAATTATCACATTATGGGGGAGTAATAAGCTATGTGCATATTACAATCTCATAAAAATGTGAACATTGAGGTTTGCCACTTAGAGTTGATATTGTAAATTATCTTATTCCTATGTGGCATGTTTGCTCGAACAAGTTCCAAATTTTCTTGTGGTTATCTTTTGGCTCTTGTTTGCGTGTGTTTGTTTGGGGTGGTTTTTCTCTAATATACATTTCCATATATTATGTGAGAAACCATTTGTTTCCTTTTATTCTACCATGGCTTTGCCGGTTGGTTCGAATAATTGAAACTACCAACAAACCTATTTCAAAATATGGTGTTTAATTCCTATCTCTTGCCATATGCTTATTTGTTGTGAAGTTGGTCTTGAACATCATTCCTTTATACCATCGAGAAATATCTCTATATACTCCTTGTCCATGACAAGTGATACTAGTAATTGTGGTGGATTTTGTAGACCATCTTCACATTGGCTCTTGCGTTGATTTGCTTTATCTATTGCCTTCCTTGCCTTTTGAATGGATCCTATTTTTCAATTGGTAGTGTTTAGTGTTGTAAATAAAATATGGAGAGTAATGATCCCTTGTGCATGCATTTTGTATTCAAATGCAAATATCAAAGATAATGCATGAATATTGGGGGAGCATTCCTTTTTATTTAGAACACTAACCTATCTATCAATTCTTTATCCTTTCAATTGGCATTTGATTCTTTATCTTGTGTTGGTACCTTCAATTGGTATTAATTGGAATTTAATATCTCCTCCATAGATATTTGTTCCAATTGATATTTATTGTGGGAGTCTTGATACCTTTTTGCCTTATTTTAACTTTACTTGATTTCGGTCAAGTATCACCCTCTTCTTGGTATTTTTTCTCATAGTTGATATTTTTTGTTTTAATTGGTATCTTATTTTCAATTGGTGTCTTATCGATCATTTGTTGTGTTGATTTGATTCCTTTTGATATCACACTTCATGTGTTGATGTGTTTTGGAATCAATCATTTGTTGATTTGATTTTTCCTCAATCTTGTGTTGATTTGGATTTTGATATATTTTGGACAACCTTTTTGTATCACACCTTGGTGTGCTCTCTTCTTGGTTTACTTAGTGTTTTCGTCCAAATTATGTCTCGTTCGGTTCTAGAAAGCCTTTGCATGCTCGGTTACTAATTTATATTCTTTAGCATGCTTATCTTTCTTGATCCAATATATAGGGTATGCTCCACCGAATCTCAAATCGGCTAAGATGTGCATGAAATTCAATTTCATATCTATATGCACATATTTATGTGGAGTATGTCCTATATATTGTAGTTGATCTAACTACTATGGGACCCAATGAGTTTGGGAACCATTTTGTACTCTAATTGTGTTTTAGGTACAATGGAGATGCATTGGATGCTTGCCTCATTCATAAGGAAGGTGTTCTCACCATGTGATTGTCGGAGTCAAGATTTGATGACAAACAAATTCTCATCTTTCATCACCAATGACATCTCGGTAACAAGTATCTATCTCATGCATACTTTTTAGTATCCAACCTTGTGTAGGTTGTCTCTTGGCATGAAAGCTTTTATGTGCAATTGTTGTGGTTTTGGCTTTTTCCTTCACTTAACATATCTTTGTGATATGTGTGATGAATTTGCAAAAACCTTTTCTTCAATTGATATTATTTCTTTGTGATACTTGTTGCCTAACTCAAAGCATCTCCACTATTTCTTGTTCCCTTAGTGATATGTGTGATGCATTTGATATATTTGAAGTTCATTTATATACAATGAGATAAATTTGAGCTATGTACTATGCGTTTAAGCAACAATCTCATTTGTATATTATGACTTCCTTTTGGATACTTTGTTCTTCTTTTCCCAAACCATTTCGTATGTATATGTTTCTTTGCGGATGTATATCTTAATGGTTTGTCCAATTAGAAACCTATACATATGAGAGAGGTCATCTTTTAGTCGGTATCCTATTTCTTTTGAGCCACCTTGTTTTTCATCTATAATTCTTTGGTGGCTCCAAATTTGTCTCATGAGTGCTTGTCTTATTGTTTATTGGTATCTTTGCACACTCATGTATTTCTTGAAGATCTTTGACCTCATGCTTACCTTGGTGAGCATGTTGAATTTTATTGGCTAAATGATCTCACTAGTTTTTGGCATTTTCAATTGGTTTTAGTTTCCAATTGGTATCCCTAAGCGTGTGAACATATTTCTTTAAAAGATCTTCTCTTTATTTCGGTTGGCCTATCTTATGATGAATTTTTGAATATTGGTATCTTCTTATGGCTCAACCACATCTTTGGTGCAACTGCTATGATTTGCCTTTGCATTATGCACTATTGCACTTGTTGCGGGTTCTAGATGATTTTGGGGGAGCGAGGATGCCATTTTTGTGCACTCCTCAATTGTGCATGAAAATTGGGGAGCTTCTCCGTTTTTATTTAGAATTCTCACTTTGGATCTTTTTATTGCTTTTCTCCTTTGTGGAGATGTTTAAAACGGTTTCATCCTTTTTGCAATATTTGATCCTCAATATAATTTAATTTCCTCTATTTTTCCGTTAAAAGGGATTGTCATCACCTTTATGCAGGAACTCATATTATATTGGCTGTCTAAATTTTTCTTCCCATTTCGGCAATCGATGCCAATGGGGAGAAGTTAGAGGGTTTAAGGGAATTTGGGTTTTATGCTTTTGTTGCATTTGCCGTTAATGCGCTTTGCATTCTTGCTTGTTCGTCATGCAAGGATGCTCTATTCGTTATATAAACCCTCTTAAAAGGGATTGTCATCAATTACCAAAATGGGGGAGATTGAAAGTGCATCGTTGCTCCCATGCATGGTTTTGGTAATTAATGACAATCTCTATGGTCTAATGTTTTCTTGAGCCATATTTATAGGTGTGTCCATTTGAGTTGCTTGGTCTCCATTTGTTGGAATCAAGGTTAAGGGAAGAAGAAGTTTATGGGTTGATCAAGGCTTTGTGCGGGTTGATCATCACTCAAGGCCAAGTGAAGATATGCCGAAGAGAGCGTCTCCCATCTTGGTGTATGGGGGGCATCAAGTGAATCTTCACCGAAGCGCAATCGAGGAAGGTGGTGCATCTTGAGGAGATGAAGATCGTCCTCATCGACCTCAAGTGGTTTAAGCGCAAGGAAAAGGTATGATCTTGATAGGGTTTTTATTTTACCGGTCTCATGTTGTTTAGTGGAGAGACCGGGTTATAGGATAGATAGCCGTACTATCAAGAGGGGCTCTCGACCTAATATCGTGATTGTATCGTCATAGAGAGCACAAACCTTTGCATCCATGCAATCATCTTTATTGGTTCTTATTTGTCTCTTATTGTGGTGTGGTCTTGGTGCTTGTCGTGCTTGTCATGACAAGGCTAAGGTCACCGAAAATGGTTTTCATATGCGTTCCCTATTGCGTTTTCGGTATTGGAGATTTTGCCGGTTTATCTGTGCGGGAGATTTATCTCTCCCATTTCTTTGCAAAATCTCCATTGCTTGTTTGCCATTTTCAAAGGTAGCATTTGTCGTCCTCTTTCCAACAAAATTGGTTTTACTTCATTCGGACGTCAATTGCAAAAGTTATAGAATTTCCGGTTTGCGAAAATGAGTTTTTAAATTTTCCCATTTGGTTTTATAATATTTTCTTGGACTATGATGTTTCTCTTCATAATCTTGTTGTGCTCGTTGTGACGATTCCAACGAGTCCAAGATTATCGAAAACGGAGTTCGTGGGTGAAAGTTATTGCATTTCCGATTTGCAAATGGGAGCTTTTACCTTTCCCCATTTATTTTTATAATATATTCTTGTACTATGATGTTTCTATGCATATTCTTGTTGTGCTCGTTGTGACGATTCTAACGAGTCCAAGAATATCGAAAACGGAGTTCGTATGCGAAAGTTTCGGTTCGGTCGATTTTTCAAAACAGAAAATCAAAAGAAAAAAAATGGGCGAAGCAGCCGGCCAGGCCGGGCCTATGGCCGGCCCATGACCGGGGCCTCTCAGTATCCTGGCCGGCCATCATGGCCGGGGCAGGCCAGCCATGGCCGGCCCACCCGATTTTCCCTATATGGCCTTCCCGGCCATTTCCCCGGCCAGGCCGGCCCGATGGCCGGCCTTTCACGATTTTGCCTCCAACGGGCAGATTTCTGCCCTCCCTTTTAAGTGGTCTTCTTCCCCATTTGGTCTCTAACTTTTGGCCACCATTTGAGCTCTTCTTTCCTCCATTGTTGCCATCTCTCTTGAGCTTTAGATCTCTCAATCCCTCCAATACTTCTTGCTTCTTTTTAGGGAAAAGAGAGAGGAGGTTTAGATTCACATTTCCACCGATCAATTTCTCCTCTAAGTGAGGGGAACTATTTGGATCTAAATCTTGGAGTTCTTGGTGTTTCTCCATTGTTCTTCCTCCTAAATCCCTCCATAGCATTAGTTGCTTTGGTTGGATTTTGGGGAGAAGAATTTGACTACTTGGTGTGTTCTTGCCTTTTGCATTAGTTGCATCGGGTTGTGCTCTCCACGGTGATTCGTGGGATTGACGTTGAGAAGCTTGTTACTCTTGGGTGCATTGTGTTCCCAAGAGCTTTGTGCCTCTTGGGTGCATTGTGTACCCTAGACGGTGGTGGTGACGTGAAGACTTCGACTTGTGAAGCTTCGGCAAGATTTGGGAGCCCCCAATTGAGTTGTGGGTGTGTGCCCCAAAAGTTGTAAGGGCTCCGGAATCCGCCCCGAAGGATTCCGATAGTGGAAGGTGAACCAAACCTTTGGGTGCGGTTCATCGGAGAATAGGGTGAGGCCTTTGTGGCATCTTGAGTAGGCCTTTTGTGGCGAGCTCACACCCCTCCAACGAGACGTACTCCCTTAACAAGGAGGAACTCGGGAATAAATCTTCGTCTCCGCGTGCCTCGGTTATTTCTATACCCGAGCTTTTACTTATGCAGTTTACATTGTGATAGCCTTCGTGCTTGATGTTTATATTTAGCTATCACCTTGTTGCTTGCCTTGTTTAGCATAAGTTGTTGGTGCACTTTAGGTAAACCTAGAATTTTAGGTTGTTGGCTTGTTAATTTAAACACCTAGTTTTATTCCGCAATTATCAAGCCCCTAAATAGAAAAGGTTTTAATCGCCTATTCACCCTCCCTCTAGGCGACATCTCGGGCATAGTTGTTTTTTCAGCATGTGTGGCACCCCGATCCGGAGATCGAGTTACCCCATATATCAGTCCCAGGAGCACTGAATATATGACAACTTGATAGCAGAACATAACCACTTTATTAAGGGGTCGGTGAAACCGACGATGGATTACAAGGGTCTCATTACAAGGCTGCGCCCTAGCGCACACAACAGTTTGTACATTATTTATCAAACATGACTTCATCAGAGGGCGTCAGCGGAATGGCGGAAGCGTGCGACGAAGAGGGCCTAACTCCACAGGGCTCTGCCTGGATACCGGATCTAGTTCTCGTACAAGGGGTACTCGGCGACGGGGGTAGGAGGATCTGGCCACATGAAAAGCCAGGTGAGTACATGGAATGTACTCGCAAGACATCAATCCACAATCAACCGTAACCAACGGTCCTATATGGCATGGCATGGGTGCAGGTGCGAGTCCAAGCTTAACGGTTGGACTTAACTTACCTTCTTACCTGTGACGAAAACCGTGGATTATGAGAACGAGTCTCATTCCCACACAACAATATTCTCAATACTTAGGTTCTCAAGCGTGACCAACTCTGGTCCACCTCGAGCTCAGCTCTTGACCAACTATGGTCCACTTTTCAGCTCATTCAACTTTGGCCAACTCTGACCGCTTGGTGGATTTATTTCTCCGTGTTCGACTGGACTGACTCTAGTGTGACTGGACCCAACACCGTTCCTGAGGTAGGAACAATACTAGATTCTAGATTTGACACTCTCGAGAGGTTGCAACTTTTATCCACACGTTGGGGTCTAAGCTTGTACAGCCGGTACCCTGCCGCACAAACCTATTCCCCCGTAGCCATCCGCTCTACCAAGACACTCCTTGTATAGCTACCGACTTACCACTCGGGCTAAGTCTTAGGACGAAGTGAATCCGGCACGTCCCAACTCATGAGCAACGCCTAGCTCCGGAACCTTCACAAGACTAGCCCCGACCACAACTATCAGTAACCGACTAGACTTGCCAAGTGGGTAGCATCAAAAGAGGCTCGATGGGCTACTAAGCTACGGTCTGCCCATTTCAACGACGCATGGTTGTGCGGGTGTGTTTGGCGAGTGGCACTATTTGACTCAATCTAGTCGACGGAGGTGGTTATCTTTTTAGTCAATTTTATTCTCGGCCATAAGACAGCAGCCAACGTTAGTCCACAAGATATACATGAGCATCAAATAATCACCTAGTAGTTCAGCAAAGTAAAATAAGGTCAACCGGGCGATGGCGGAGTTCCTCCGACCAGTGACAGCCACAGGTTGGGTAAAGGTAAAATAACAAAATCAACCGGGCGAGGACGGAGATGTCTCCGGCCAGTTGCAGCCACGGGTTGAGTAAATAAATACGCACACCCCACTCTACGGAAAGTAGACGAGATTCAATCCACGTGGGCGGAGCCCGACATGTATTTAGTCGCCGGCCGGAACTCAACCCACACTTGATGGGTTTATCGTATTGCAGGAAAGTAAAGTTACTTGAAATAAAAGTACTGAAAGTAGGCGAGATTCAATCCACGCGGGCGGAGCCCGACATGTATTTAGTCGCCGGCCGGAACTCAACCCACACTTGATGGGTTTATCGTATTGCAGGAAAGTAAAGTTACTTGAAATAAAAGTACTGAAAGTAGGCGAGATTCAATCCACGCGGGCGGTGCCCAACATGTATTTAGTCGCCGGCCGGAACTCAACTCACGGAACATGAGTTTATCGTATTGCATGAAATAAAGGTGACAATAATAAATTGCATGAAATCATAAGCATGAATATTGGCATAGGGGTGACATATGAGATGCAACTACCGCTCAATCAAGCAACAAATAAAACATCGAGGACTTGGAACAGATGGTTGGGGCTGATGGCTTGCCTTCGGGTGTGGGATCGACTTCTCTCCTTCGTTGAAATGGTCGGAATCTATTAGAGAATTCAAAAATAGGCATTATAAACCTTCCGATAGCTACTCAACTACTTACCAAGCAAATAAGCTTCAAATATTTCAAAACCAGTGCCATTGGATAGAGAATTTCAAAACAAAGCCAATGCAAAAAGATTCATATTTTTTTGAATTTTTTTGAGAGAGTTATGACCTTCCAAAGTTTGACCTAGAATCTGCCCTTTTCCAAAAACAGAAAAATAAAAAGAAAACGGTTGGTTTATGTTTAAAAATCTGACTGCCTGGGCCCACTGGTCAGCGGCCCATTTAACTGAACCGGTATGCGCTGAAGAAAAGTAAAAGAACAGAGGGGAGGGAGTCGCCGTCGCCGGCGTGCTCACCGTCGGTGTCTCCTGGCGGCTATGGTGACGGAGGGGAGAGGGAGAGGCTGCGGGGAGGCTTGGGGTGGTGCGGTTTCGGCCGTCGGCGTGCTCACGGGAGGCGGGGAGGCTTGGAGCAGCGGCGGCGTCGTCGACCGCGGAGGCCGGCGGCGGTCGAGGATGAAAACGACGATGCCAGGCTCCTCTCACCCTAGCGAGGACGTCATCTTCAACGTGATGCTCTGGAGGGTCTAGGGGTGGGTTTAATTTGACGGAGGGGGTCTAAGGCGAGGGAATTTTGGCCGAGGCCGCGCGGCTAGGTCAAGCTTGCCGGCGGCGATTGAGGTGGCTCGGGGAGGCAATGGTGAGAGGGGAGAGCTGCTGGAAGGAGAGGGAGGTGTGGTGGTGCTCGAGGGAGCCGGGGGTGCTTTTTATAGCCTCCCGATGGGGGTGGGAGGCACGGGAGGCACGGGGAGGTGGTGGGGAGGTGTCCCGGGCGGCAGAGGGAGAGACGACGGCAATTCCGTCGATGGTGTAGCTGCGGCGGTGCTGGACGACGCGGAATCCGCGAATGTGATTAGGGACGGGGTCGAGGCACTAGCGCGGGAGAGCGATGTGTCCAGGCAGCTGCGGCGGGTCGGCGGGCATCGTGGGTGATGGTGTAGATGCGGCGCGTCGGCTTGCAGGGAGAGCACTGGCCGGGCGGCGGGATTCGCGGCCGAGCTGATTAGGATCGACGGTCACAGGGCGAGCAGTGCCGGCACAGGCGAGCGGGGTCCGCGGCTCCTGTGTGTGCGGCGCGTCGTCTGGTGCCTGACGGCGCACAGGGAATGGCGGCGGGCGACGCGTGGGCGATGGGGAGGGTCGACGAGGAGGTGGGGAAGCTGGGGGCGCGAGAGGAGCATAGGGGGAGGCCAACGGCGACGACCACAACCGGCGGCGTCCTCCTGGCATGGACATGCCCGTGGTGGCCGTGCCACAGGGCATGCCATGACCGGCATGGTCATGCCATTGGCACCATAGGGCACCAAAACAGAAAAGTAATCGTGTCACTAGGTGCATAATTTGAAAACTCTATCCAAGTCTAGTTATGTGCTCGAGCTACATTGCAAGTTGGGAGAAGAGAAAATTTCATCGAACACCTTCTGCTGAAAATGGAAATTGGATTTTGGGCAACTAAAATAAAATATATTTGGCCAGGAAAATTCACAGAGGTATATTGGCTAGGAGCATCTACCCTAGGGTTTTTAGAATTTTGAAAAATGTTTAGTAGGGTTTCCAAAATTAACAAGGTTTAGGCCAGAAGGTAGAACAGGGAAAACTCCAATATTTTCTTAACAAGGTATGGAATATTTGTGTATATTTGGACTACATACTGGTTAGGTTGTCCTCCATGAATTTTTGTAGAATTTTTGAAGATGGTCTTGACATACATCCTTTGGAAAGCTAGGGTTTTGGGATTTTTGGCAGAAAATAAATCAGGGAAAATGTCAACCCTTTTCTTAACAAGTCACCCAATATTTTTGCATAAATGGGTTCTAGGCTAGATGAGGATCACTCTGGAATTTTTGGGGAATTTTTGAAGTCACCCTTGGTATGGCTCCTTTGGTAGGATAGGGTTTAGGTCCCTTTTGTATTAAAAGAAAGACCAAATATTTGTGAACCTTGAGGGTTTAGAATGTAGAAGAAATAGAGGTGCCAAGATCGAAGTGTCCAAATCCAAATCTAAATTTTTGGTTTGCAAAGAAAATTTTATAGGGCCAAAATTCGGGATGTGACAAACCTCCACCCCCTTAAAATGAATCTCGTCCCCGAGATTCGAGTTTGCTCAGTGGAATAGGTACGGCTATTCTGATCTCAAAGAATCCTCTCATTTCCAGGGGCTTCCTCTTTGGTGGGTTTATCCTCTCTTTACACCTGTGACTCTGCCTGTGGGGGGGGGTTGGCGTCTGGGGCTTTGTTCCCGACTTGGGGAACATTTCCTCCCGCGTGAACTCGTTGGCTTAGCCCAGTTCTGGGGAACCATTAAAAACGGTGCCCTTGCAAAGAACCTTTGACGAGGGAGTGGGGAGCTCCATGGTCAACAAAAATTACTGCAAGTTTAGCGTTGGTGGTTCACATACCAAGCATCACATCTGAAGCTTCGTAGGTTTCTTCGGCGGACATGTGGTGGACACGAGCGACTTGAGGTGGCTTCATTGTTCCGACGGGAGGGTTGTTGAGGTTGCTTGTTGTTACTGCCATTGTTGTTCTCGTAGCGGGCAATCAGCTATGTAGTGCCCTTTCTTGCCGCACTTAAAGCAGGAATTTTCCCTCTTGCAGTCATCTACGAGTGGACGCTTGTGGTAGAACTCATTGCGGGGGTATCCTTCCTTTCTGGGTGGGGTCCAAGTGGTTGGAGGTGTAGTGGCCTGTGAGTTGGGTGGCCAGGTACGGGGCTTCTTGTGAGCTTCTTCAGGCTGGTGTTTGCGAGACTCAAACTTCCTCTTGTGGGAATCATAGATGGTGCGGTGTTCCTTCTCCGAAATCAGTGCGGTGTTTACCATGGCTTGAAAATCTGGGAACTGTAGGACGCTGAGCTGAGTCTTGATGGCCTGGTGCATTCCGTGGAGAAATCTGTCCTTCTTCTTCTCTCTGTGTTGACATCATCAGGGGCATAGCGGGCAAGATCGTTGAACTTGGTCAGGTACTCGCTTACAGTTGAGTTGCCTTGAGTGAGTGCTAGGAGTTCTTGCTGCTTCATCTTCATAAGGCTTGAGGGTATGTAGGCTTTGCGGAAAATTTCTTGGAATTCTGTCCAGGTGATAGTGGTTCCATTTCCTCTCATATCTTTCTGATTGTCCCACCACACATCGGCTGGTCCTTCAAGATAGTGAGTGACAAAAGGTACCTTGTCTTGCTCATCAACGTGAGCGATCTCTAACTTCTTCTCCATGGTACGGAGCCAATCATCTGCTTCAAGTGGGTTGGTGGCCTGCGAGAACTGGGGTGGCCGAGTGCGCTGAAAGTCTTGCAGCTTGGACCGGGTCGGGCGAGGGGCGTTCTGTGCTTGCATGTAGGTGCCAAATTCTCTCATAATTTTGAGTATCTGCAGCTGGTGGCGTTCATCCATCATCAACAATAGCTGGCTTGGAGTTGGTTCCTGGGGAGTTGGCGGCTGTGGGGGCATGGGTCCATGCCGGCTTGTCGGGCTGAACGGCGGATTGGGGTTCCTTGGTTGCCACTTGTACCTGTGTTGGCCTCATCCTGGTTGGTTGAAGGTGGGGGTTACGGGTGCCATGAGCTTCCATAAGGGGAGAAAGAAATGCAACATCCAAGAAGATCCAAATAAAAGCAAGAGATAAAACCAAGCGTTTTTATACAATGGAGAGTTGGGTTACATGACACATGGTACACATATTATATGCGGGACAAGCCATTACTCCTACATTATTCACGCGCGCGTCGGACTACGCGATGTCGACTACATAACTAGGATGCAAGCGCTATGCTCCTGAGGCTAGCGTCTAGAACTACATCTCGAGGGGAGTAGCAGGTGCGATGATGTCGATGCCGTCGATGCTCCTTCCCAGCGCTATGGGGGTACGAGGGGAAGGGTGTGCCGATGTCGACGCGGAGACACTGGGCCTGAGGTTCCTGAGGGTATCCAGTGAAGAAGCGAGGAGGGGCGCTAGACTACGGAACGCGGTGGCTCGAGCGGGAGTGGAAGCGAGTCTTGCTCTCAGCTGGTCAAGAGTACGGGGAAGGTGAGCTGGGTACGGAGGGATCTGGTGGGAAGGATCGAGTCCTGGTGCTCTGTTGCTTCAACCGCAGCCATGCTGGCGTGGTGAGAAGGGTGTCGTGCAGATACTGGTGGTGGTGGTAGGATGTGTACCGGAGAAGGGCGGTGAGTTTTGAAGAGAGATCCCTCGGGTTGGGAAAGAGGACATCTCCGTTGCCCCAATCCAACCTTGGGAGGTGTGCATAGCGGGGGCACCTCCTCATGATAGGGTCGTGGGTGCGGAGAAGAACGATGGCATCTGCAGCGGCTTCTTGGATGGCTCGGGTCTCCTGGGGGTGGACACCGGAGGAGAGGGCGTACGTGTGTCCTTGGCCCACGGGCGAGGCGCACAAGTAGACGGTGGCGATAAACTCCGAGTGGGTCCCATCACGACGGGAGCATAGCACGCGGTAGGTCGGAGGAGGAGAGGTTGGGTAGAGGTGTGCCCAAATCTCGCGGAGGAATTGTGGCATGCCGGGAACGTTCCAGGCGGGGGTTTCTACGGGTAGCTCAAACATCATCTGTACCAAAGGTAGAAGCCAAAAATGTGAGTTGCAAGGTTAGAAAAACACAACCAGATAGAGAAACAATTAAAAGCAAGCAAGCAACGTTCGCTATCTAAGGTTCCGTTTAGAACTAGGGTATCCTATAGGCAGTTAGGCTCTGATACCAAGCTCTGTGGCACCCCGATCCGGAGATCGAGTTACCCCATATATCAGTCCCAGGAGCACTGAATATATGACAACTTGATAGCAGAACATAACCACTTTATTAAGGGGTCGGGAAACCGACGATGGATTACAAGGGTCTCATTACAAGGCTGCGCCCTAGCGCACACAACAGTTTGTACATTATTTATCGAACATGACTTCATCAGAGGGTGTCGGCGGATGGCGGAAGCGTGCGACGAAGAGGGCCTAACTCCACAGGGCTCTGCCTGGATACCGGATCTAGTTCTCGTACAAGGGGTACTCGGCGACGGGGGTAGGAGGATCTGGCCACATGAAAAGCCAGGTGAGTACATGGAATGTACTCGCAAGACATCAATCCACAATCAACCGTAACCAACGGTCCTATATGGCATGGCATGGGTGCAGGTGCGAGTCCAAGCTTAACGGTTGGACTTAACTTACCTACTTACCTGTGACGAAAACCGTGGTATGAGAACGAGTCTCATTCCCACACAACAATATTCTCAACTTAGGTTCTCAAGCGTGACCAACTCTGGTCCACCTCGAGCTCAGCTCTTGACCAACTATGGTCCACTTTTCAGCTCATTCAACTTTGGCCAACTCTGGCCGCTTGGTGGAATTTATTTCTCCGTGTTCGACTGGACTGACTCTAGTGTGACTGGACCCAACACCGTTCCTTAGGTAGGAACAATACTAGATTCTAGATTTGACACTCTCGAGAGGTTGCAACTTTTATCCACACGTTGGGGTCTAAGCTTGTACAGCCGGTACCTGCCGCACAAACCTATTCCCCGTAGCCGTCCGCTCTACCAAGACACTCCTTGTATAGCTACCGACTTACCACTCGGGCTAAGTCTTAGGACGAAGTGAATCCGGCACGTCCCCAACTCATGAGCAATGCCTAGCTCCGGAACCTTCACAATACTAGCCCCGACCACAACTATGCAGTAACCGACTAGACTTTCCAAGTGGGTAGCATCAAAAGAGGCTCGATAGGCTACTAAGCTACGGTCTGCCCATTTCAACGACGCATGGTTGTGCGGTGTGTTTGGCGAGTGGCACTATTTGACTCAATCTAGTCGACGGAGGTGGTTTATCTTTTTAGTCAATTTTATTCTCCCATAAGACAGCAGCAACGTTAGTCCACAAGATATACATGAGCATCAAATAATCACTAGTAGTTCAGCAAAGGTAAAATAAGGTCAACCGGGCGATGGCGGAGTTTCCTCCGACCAGTGACAGCCACAGGTTTGGGTAAAGGATAAATAAACAAAATCAACCGGGCGAGGACGGGAGGTCTCCGGCCAGTTGCAGCCACGGGTTGAGTAAATAAAATACGCCACACCCCACTCTACGGAAAGTACGAGATTCAATCCACGTGCGGGCGGAGCCCGACATGTATTAGTCGCCGGCCGGAACTCAACCCACACTTGATGGGTTTCGTATTGCAGGAAAGTAAAGTTACTTGAAATAAAAGTACTGAAAGTAGGCGAGATTCAATCCACGCGGGCGGAGCCCGACATGTATTTAGTCGCCGGCCGGAATCAACCCAAACTTGATGGTTTATCGT
>QRDG01002106.1:0-28496 GCA_012064385.1 Puccinellia tenuiflora
CAGCGACACCTCGCTGAATGAGACAGACTTCTTTACGAATTTTGAACCAAAACCAATGTCAGGTGGCCACCGCAAACTGAAGATGCTCCTCTTTCCTGCAAATGATCCAACGGAGAAGCTGTACGAGTTGTAGTTGTTCCGCACCGCCACCGCGAGCAGCTCGCCGGCGCCCAGGTCCGCCTCCACCCTCCCGTACAGCTTCCTAAACCTCGGCAGCGCCGCCGTGCGCATCCACACCATCAGGTCCTCCTGCTCACTCAGCTGCACATCAGAATTCGAAACAATTGAGTAATAATTTGCACTGAAACTATGAAAACTTTCATGTTTTCAGTAACGATTTGTGGAGAAAGTTACGGGTTTTGTCGGATCGAGCTGCCCGCCGCCGAAGAGGCTCTCGTTCTGGAAGTTCTTGGGGTACACATGCTTGCCGAACAGGTGCTCCCTGTCGCTCCGCCACGAGATCCCGCTCTTGATCACGGTCAGCTGGTCGGTGTGGCCGCCCGGGCCGCGACGACGGCGACGGGCGAAGCTGTAGGTGTCGTTGAAGAGGCTCCACGCCACGAGCCCGCAGGGAACCACCGGACTGCCATTGCCGCTGTAAGCTTCAGGCTTGCAGAACTCGGTATTGGTAGCTGCCTCCTTGGGGTCTCTCAGCTGCGCATCGCTACGGCTCGTCGCATACCTGAATTCGTCCGACTTCTAAATTCTGATACTGTATCTGAATTAACCAAAAAATTGAATCCGTGCAAACTTTGTTTTTGTATGAATACCTTCTATGGTTCTGGTAGAACTTGTCGAGCTGGTAGTAGACGAAGATTGGCCTCTTCATATCCCTTGGGACCTGCAGTTGAAGAAGAAGAACGGAAATGTACTGATTCTTACCAAAGCCGATAATGGTTTACTTATTTGCGATGCCAATGGGATTATACGGAAATACAACTTCTTTTGTTCTGAAGCATGTTCCCCGGTACACATTTCGTGTCGTATCGGTAAACCACTTCGACGACCTGCTCGGAAGCGAGATAATATTCTAAACATGAATTGGACGAAGAAAAAGGTTCCAAGTACAGATTCACATACAGAATAACACAGAGCATAAAAAGGGGTATACCTTGTTTGAAGCTGCGATGCAAGCAATGCCAATTGGGATGAAAAGTAAGCCCACAAATACAAGCACAGGAATCACCTGATTATCCAAAGGTAATGCAGACAATGTGGATTTGTGAAACAAAAATTATTTGGAAGTAAATTGTGAATTAATGAGGTATGGGAAAACATCTACTACTAGACTCACCATATGGGGTGCCAGTATAGGCTTGCACGCTGGAAGTTCTTGCTGAGTAAATGCATGATCTTGGGAATCAAAAGAATGGTTATAGCTGATTAGTATTTCTCACAAATTGTAGTCACAACCATAACCACTAGAGAATTAATTTCAATCATGCAACGAAGTAATTCAAATGATAAGTAATTATCCGACTAATTATAGCTTTGATAATCAGACTAATCTACTTTGGAGAAACGGAGAAATTTCATAAGCTACTGCAGATACCATGCTCACAGTGCTATGCTGATCATCCAAGAGAATCGTTGAAGATATAAAGCAGGCAACTAAAAGGGCTATACTTCTGGAATCAAGCAACTACGGTTAATATAAGAATTAAGAAAGGTTCAATTTCCCATCAAAGAGGAGAACTAGAGGCCAAACGAGCAGATCAAGTATGAGAAAAAATAAGATGAATCTGCTTCTCTGAGGAGAGATTACACCGAGGCTTGTTGCGTTTCGTCGGGACGGCTACCGAGACATCACTGTTGAAGCTTGGTCCGGCGACCCCACCGTTCATCAGTGGCATGGCAAAGAACTCCAATGAAGAACTCCTGGTGCCTGCAACTGCTCCAGGAACTATGCAACACAGACGTGGTGAGTGCTTGATGCCCCAAAATTCAGAACAAAACAAATGGTGAAGTAGTACAACAGGAGGGAAAGGATTTGGCAAATGGTTTAGGAGTAGAGAGGAAGCAAGGAACTGAAAATGCTACAAAGAGAGACAAGCTGTCCTTGTAACACCAGAGAGGCAAGCATCACCTACCTGAACCTACCCGTCTGCATCACTCCCCTCAGAAGTCTTTGGTGACCTGCTCCGAATAGGATTGGATTGATATATCTAAAGTATGAACTAATAAAATGTTGCTTTTCTGAGATGAGTTCTTCAGCAGCTGACTGAAAAAGGAAAACTCACTGCGTGGGGCCGACATGACTGACCTGGTTAGATCACAAATGGAGCTCGATGCAAATAATTGAGGCACAAACTACGAATAACTCCAGTTGGTACTAGCTCAAATTTGACGTGCAACTCCCAAAACGACACTATCATGTCTGCACATTCAGGTAGCATCGGCAGCATCTGCAACTGCAAGCCACAGTAGTCATTATTCTCAGCTCATTCTAGACAAGCAAGCAGTGTGTTAATCTGTGCAAAATTGAAGACATATATACCGTGCTCCCGAGCATTTTTATCAGTCGATTTATTTCTTTAGGTATCTCTGAATCTGTGTTTTTTCTAGAAGCAAAGCATTCGTCCTTCGGCTAGCAGTCAAATTCAACTAAGAGGACATCTACTGCCTTGAGCCACACAATATTCCTATCCTGTAAATTGGTCGTCAAACTAGTAAGAACTAGCTTGCATAGCAAGAAATTCACTCTTTTGCCAAAGCTGATACCCCTCTTGGTCTTACTGATCGCTTCCTCGAGTTTGGCTTCTAGTTGGGTTTCAGCGACGACTGGGATGCCAAGATCAGCTGCTGCAGCAACTATTTGTTAGTTTTCTTGAGGTCTGGTTTCAGAATAATGCTTCTTGTAAGGACATGGTGTGAGTGATAACTAAATTATTCACCCTGCACCTTGACGCTACAGAATGATAATTGAATGACACTAACTGAACCAACAAGCGTTCCATACTGCCTCCACATCATCAAAATTATATGCACGGCAACGGCTCGATGGTTGGGAACATGAACATCACCGCAAAAAGGCCGGACACAGATTACCATGGCTAAATGCCCAAGTCACAGAGCAATGAGCGGTGGAGAAATCGGGAGCTCACCTGTGCACTACAGGAACGGCCTAATGTGCCGACGGCCAGTTGCTACGCCGACGGCAAAAGGTCGGGGCCGTCGGCGTAGCCTCCTGGCAGCCCAGCCGGACGAGGTGGCCGTCGGCGTAGAGCGGTTGTGCCGACGGCTTTGCCGTAGCCTCCTAGCCGGCCAATCGGACGAGCTGGACGTCGGCGTAACTTTGCCGTCGGCGTAGAGCGGTTGTGCCGACGGCTTTGCCGTCGGCACAGTTTCACAGGGTTACTATATTTTTTTTCTGTTTTTCATTGAATATGAAATAATTCATATCTTTAAATTCGTAAAGCAAAATTTAATAAATAAAATGTCTAAATTGATTAGAAAAATGAGGGGAATTCAAATATGACATCCATATCATCAAAGGAAACTATCACACATTTGTAGTTCAAATTTCTATTACTTTCCGAAAAGCAACATAAAGTCATTTAAATAGGCGAAACTAGGTAGAAATCGAGAAAATTCCTAATACTTGGGGATTAGCCATTATATATGTACTACTATTTGTAAAAATTAAATGAGTATCATTTTGCAACATATTTTTGGTACTTGCTTACTTAAAAAGTCATTTTTGGCACTTAAAAATGGAAAATCATATTTATGAAAATATTTTGGAAATTATTTTTTGGCACTTAAACAATGCACTTATAAGGTGGTCTACTAGTTTCTATCTATTTTTTTTAATAAAAACCTCCATAACTCATGTTTATAATTTTTTCCAGGTGGTAGGTCATATTTGGATGCAAAAGATGATAAAAACCTCCATCCTTCATTTCTGTGAGTATTTTCCCAATTTTCTAAAACTATCAAGGTTTTTGTGATGCAAAAGATGATATTGATGTTATATTTGGATTCCTCTCATTTTTCTAATCGATTTAGGTATTTTATTTGTCAAATTTCGATTTATGGATTTAAAGATATGAATTATTCCATATTAAATGTAAAAAGTAAAAAAATGAAGTAAAATTTATTTTATTGTTATTTATTCGAAATATACTATTACATAATTATTCTTACTTTACTCAAAACAAATTCTTAAAATTTAAACAATAAAAAGTGTAACATCATAACCGAAGGGTTAATATGATTGATAGGGTAATAATATCAGTAAGTTCTAATTTCTCATTTGGAAGCTAGTTTGGAAGGAACTCAAAAGTTAAGCGTGCTCGGGCTGTAGCAATCTGAGGATGGGTGACCGAACGAGAAGTTTGACTAAGTTAAGTAATTTGACCTGAGATTAAGTGTGTGGGTAATTGGAAAATTCTAAATCTGAAAAAAAGTTGGAAAATTCGAAATTGAAAAAAAAACTGAAAAAAAAATTTAAGTTGGAAAACAAAATGCCGATGGCATCTACGCCGACGGCAAAGCCGTCGGCATAGGCTACGCCGACTGTCGGCCTTCCTCTACGCCGACGGCAAAATGACCTATGCCTACGGGGAGGTACGCCGACGGCCATACGCCGACGGCGGCCGTCGGCACAAGCTATGCCGACGGCAAATTAGCCTGTGCCGACGGCAAAAGGCCGTCGGCGTAGCCATCTTTTCCTGTAGTGGTGTTAAGTTGTGATCCAAATTAATATAAAGATGAATCGATACCAACCTAGGTCAGTTATATACATCTTGTAAACCGTCGCACAGGATAAGTACATCGTTGTAAATCTCCGACGTTTGTAACGTCACTCAATATAATGAATATTTACTAGTTGGCGTTTTTTACCCTTCTTCTTGGAGGTTTTTTATCCATGTTAAAATCCTTGTGTTCTCTCTGTTGATTCTGTCTTTATCGTTCCTATATTACCTATTGTTTATAACAACCATAAGTATATGTAGCCAAGGATGAACTCACTGTCGACATGAGGGTTGCAGCCACGATACCGTCGTCCCGCCGACGCCACAGACACAATAGTCGAAGCAGAGCAGCAGCACCAGACCACTACCCGACACACATAGACTAGTTAGGAAAGATGCATCAGTTTCTTTTTAATCGGAACAAGGACATCAGCATTCAGATCTAATGTTGTTTGACTTCATATTTAACGGACAGTTGATTGGCAACTACTCGTTCGGCCGGTTTTTTTACCCTCGCGTCGTCCGTAAGGACGACTCGGGGGATCCGATCACCCAGCCGCCGGCCAACCGTCCCCGTCCTTCCTCTCCCCGCCGCTGCCGGAGGAGGTCGTCCGACGATGGACAGCGGCGGCGGGGCGCTCCTGCCTGTTTTCTTTCTTTCAAATAAGCCTCGACACAATTTTCATTGAAGCCGTCGTCTTCGCTCTGGACCTGTGTGTTCCGGCCGGCGTCCGTCCATGGATGTGCATGGGGCGCTAGGCTAATCTGGATGCCCCCCGTATGCATGTGCATGGATCTGATCGATCTGGACTTCGTTCCGGCCCAGCGCTCCGCATGCAAGTCGCCGGTGGCTTGCTGCCAAGACGTGACCAGCTTCGATGTTCAGATCTGAAGGCCGGCGAACTGCTAGATCGGGAGGCCGCAACAGGGAAGGCGGCGGCCAGATCGCCTGACACAAGGCGGCGGCGGCCCGATGGTGAGGCCGGCGACACATGATGGTGGCTGTCAGATTATCATCCGTGCCGGCAAGTCGCTGCCGTCGACCATGGTTGCGGACCTGTCATACTCCGATTTGGTGGCATCATAAGGTACGCCATGGCATATTTGCTGCGATTACCGTGGTGCTGACAATGGTGGAGAATTTCAAGATGCTTGTGCCGCATGACTAGTGGATCTCGATGGCTCATGTTGAGTTCGAGATTACAAGTGATGATGTAGATGAGTTTGGATGTGGTGGAGACTATGAACCGGATGGTTGGTGTTTTGCAGCAGTCTCGGCAAGCGGGGGCGGCAACACAGGCAGACTTCTTTTTGGGGTGCTTTTTTGGCACAAAGTCGCGACTTTCATGGTGAAAACCCTAGGTCTGGCCTTCACTGGTTGTACCTGGCAATGGCGGATCTCTATTCATCTCCTTATTGAAGGCATTGTCTGAAATTCAGTCGGACTTTTTTCGGGTAAAAACCCATGATCTATGATCAGGCGACGACGGTGTTTGTGCACAGTTCCCTTCTTGGAGGCGTCGTTCTTGAAGAACCTTTTTGCAGTCCGGGTGTGGCTTCAGGTGGTGGTAGTTCCTGCTGCTTCGTTGATCAATTCGGCGGGTTTCTTTTTTTTTTCTTTTTTCTTTGTTGTTATTTTGGCTGTGTGCATCCTTGATATCTCGACTAGTTCTTGATATTATGTTGTTGCAGAGGCTGGATGTAATCGATATCTTCTTGGTATTAATATATTCCCTTTATCCAAAAAAAAAAATCTAATGTTGTTTGTAATATAAATAAGAAGGGAATGTCTAATTCTCAGTCGACTTAGATTTAACTAAATCTCAGTCAATTGCACACAATTACAAATTATGTGCAACTCTTAGATCAACACGAATCACGACACAAATCAAATGGTCAAGGAGGCGACTGAGATTTAACTAATTCTCAGTCAGTTGCACACAATTGCAAACCATGTGCAACTCACAAATTAGCACGAATCACGACATAAAATCTAACGGTTAAAAAGGCGACTGAGATTTAGTTAATTCTCAGTCGACTTAGAATTAGCAAATAATACGTTGAGGGGACAATGTAGTGTAGGAATTAAATTTCCAGAATGAAGCAAACAAAGTAGGGACATGCACACGCGACCGAGTGACAGATCATTGAGAGTAACTTGTCCCTCTGGATGGCGATGGCCATCGAGAAGTATGGCCTCTATGCTAGGTGCCAATAAGTTTTTTGTCTAATAGTTGCAACTTGCAACTGCAGCTTTTCAGCCCTTGGTCAGGTAACATTGTGCCACAATTTCACCAGAGATTTTTTTAGCAAGGAGTATTCATGGAAAACGTTGAACGCAATAACACGAACTTTCCAAGGTAATTCTTGCTTTGCCCACAACAGAAGTATCACCTACCTCCAGAAAGAATGGTCACGGTTGTAGCTGAAGATGTACACAACGCTTGATCAATCTGTTGATCCTCCTGTCTGTAGTTCCTAATCTTCAGGATCTAATTCTCTGACAAAACGTGTACATGTACAACTCTGTGACTACTATATAAACATGAAACAGCCACCCCGATGCGGTGTGCTATTCTCCTCTAACTCTGCCTACCTCTCTAGGGCTAGGTTTTACATGGTATCAGACACCGGGCCGATCCAATCTAAGCCTCTGCCGCCGATGTCTTCCGCTGCCGCCGCCGCTTCCACCACCGGCGCCCTCGTCTCCACCATTGCCTCTCTCCACGACTCCACCAATGGTGCCCTCACGGACACCACGACTTCTACGCTCGCGCCCTCTACGCTCGGCGCCCTCACTACGACGCCCGCCGGCAGTATGTTTGCCAGCGGCGGCGCGTCGTCCTCCATTGTCCCGCCGCCGCCGTTCAACTTCGCCAACCTCCTGACGGTGAAGCTCGGGCAGGACAACTACCTGCTCTGGCGATCGGCGATCCTGCCGCTTCTGCGCAGCCACTTCCGCATGGGCTTCGTTGATGGCAGCTACCCCTGCCCGCCTGAGCGTGTGTCCCAGAAGATTGGTGACCACTCCACTAACGTCATCAACCCTGAGTACCGGGCCTGGGTCATGCAGGACCGGGCGATCCTCTCCGGCATCGTCAGCTCCCTCACGCCCGGTGTCGCGGGCCTCGTCATGTTCGCCACCACCGCCATGGAGGCGTGGACTGCACTCTCCGACAGTTTTGGCTCGCAGTCCACGGCAAAGTCTGTCCAAATCCGCACCGAGCTCGGCAAGCTCTCCAAGGAGGGCAAGACTGCAGCCGTCTTCTTCAACCAGGTGAAGGCTCTCTCCGACATGCTGACCTCCATTGGTCAGCCTCTCCGCCCGAGGACTTCACCGACTACATCCTGAACGGGCTCGACGACGACTACAACTCCCTCATCGAGAACGTCAATGGTCGCGACACTCCAATTTCGGCGCGTGATCTCTACTGCCGCCTGTTGGCCATCGAGCAGCGGGTTGAGGCGCGTCGCGCCAAGGTGCTCCACAACAACATGTCTACTAACGCAGCTTCCCGCTCCGGTGGTGGCCGTCCCTACCGTCCTCCTGGTCTGAGTGGCGGAGGTGGTGGCGGCGGAGGCGGTGGCAACTTCTCCAAGCCGCCGAACTCCAACAAGCCGTCACAGTAGCCCCTGCCGCACTCCAACAACAACAACAACGGTGGCAGGGGTCGTCGGTGGAACACGGCCGATGGGAATCGGCCGCTCTGCCAACTCTGCAATGTCCTCGGGCATATTGCCGCCTGCTGCAGGAAGCGCTTTGACCGAGACTTTCTCGGCGTTGGCAATGATGGTGCCAACATGGAGCGCCAGGTGTCCATGGCGACACACGGGCATGGACAGACGCAGTCCTACCCTGTCGACACTAGATGGTAGATGGACAGCGGCGCCACCGACCACCTCACCGGCAATCCGGACAAGCTCACGGTGAAGGAACCATATCAAGGGAAAGACCATGTGCGCACTGCCAATGGTCAAGGTATGCACATCTCTCATATTGGTCAAACTACCCTTGCTTCCACCTCTCACAAACCACTTCGTCTCAATAATGTCCTTTGTGTTCCTCAAGTAACTAGAAGTCTTCTATCCGCTAGTAAACTTTCTCAAGATAACAATGTTTTTGTTGAAATTCACCCATATGACATGTTTGTGAAGTACCGGGATACGAAGGACATTCTTCTTATTGGGTCATGTCGTGATGGCCTCTATCCAGTTGGTGCGTCTCCAGTTAAACAAGTCTTCAGCAGTGTTCGAGTCTCGTCATCCAAGTGGCACTGTCGTCTAGGTCACCCAGCGTCTCATGTGGTGCAACATGTTCTTCATCGACATGCCCTTCCAACGGAGTCTAGCAATAAGAATTCTCTAGTTTGTTGTCACATCCCGAAAATTCGTCCCTAATGTTAGTAATGTTTTTCTCCCGCCTGAAAAACTTTTTCTGTTTCCAAACTATTTTCATCCCACTTGTTGGTCTTTGAATTGACTTTGGTTTCGCTCACTTGAAAATTTCCCGAATGATCCTCGATCTTATTAACCCCACCACATCCCTATGCCACTATTTTCGTTGTCACCTATTGATGCCACTCTAATGTTCTGAAACCCTTCTGTCTACCCCACCAAAAGCCACCGCCCCAAGTGCAACTTTAGATAAACTCTACCAAGCCACAAAATGGTTCCCTCATGCATACACCTCCATCCTATGGAAAAATATTCCATAGTCCAATACAATAATTTCCTATTATGCCATTTACAATCCAATAATTATTTGGACACTTTCCACTCATCCAAAAATTCTACAATTTTTTGGATAGGCCTAATATCACCTCCTGAACGTTTCATTCCATTGTCCCAACCCCATTTGAGCAATATTTGGGGTACCTCCTTTGTAATGCCCCTTTTATGCCTGATTGCAATTTCCAAAGCAACCCATAGCTACAAAATTCATTTGGCATCGGTACTTTTTCAAATAGACAACCATCCATATAGAACACCCTACCCAGAAGATCATGTCAATATTATTTGATTTAATGCATTTGGCATACCCATGCCATTAGGGCACTTTTCGAACACCAATTTATTTGACCACCTTCCATGTACCCAATTGAGCTCAAACTCCATATACACACTGTCTACACCTATTATAACCTACTGTGAATTTTGGGGATTTTTCTGAGATGTGCAAAGCCTTGATCATTTCATCGAGCACCTGGTGTCCCCTATTGTTTTTGAAATTTTGTTCAGACCAAGTTGCAAACCAGCAAAAACTGATAACTAGAGTTTAGTAGGGTTTGGAATTTGGCACGAGGTGACGCGATTCGTTTTCATTTTCAAGCCCTGGGGTGAGAGAAGCATGTGGATGCCGATGTCGGCATGGTGGCTGGCATGGTCACCAAGAGCATGTCCACTGCCAGGCGGCGCCGCCACCCCCTGGTCGTCGCCGTATTCGCTTCCCCGCACCATAAACCTGCCCAGGAGGATGCTGCCCTGCCCCTAGACCCCCTCGGCTGCACGCGCCACCTCACCCTCCCTGCAGCACCGCAAGCCGCTAGGCGACGCGCCGACGAAATAGCACCGCCGCGGGTCCCCACCTCACCTGTACCCCGACGTCACCGATCTTATCCACGGCCGCGTATTCCGTCATCCAGCACCTGCCCCGCTACACCGACGACGCGTTGGTCGTCGTCTCGCTGGTGCAGCGCCAGGACCCCTCGCCGCCTTCCCCGCCGAACCATCGTGGTCGCTGTCCCCGCCTCCCCCGCCGAGCATCTTTGCTGTTGTCCCCTCCGAGCCCTATAAAAGGAGTCCAGAGCCCTCTTCGCGCACACACTCCCCCTCCTCCCCTCCTGGAACCCCCCTGCCCTTCTAGTTTCGGAATGGCGGAGCCCCGCTCCGAATCGGCCGAGGCCGTCACCGTCGATCCGCCGACCGTGGCGAGCCCTAGGCCGAGCCATTCTCCAATTAGGCTCGCAGGGATGTTCCTCTCAAAGCCCTCAACCCACCAGACGACTCGGTTCGCTTTTTGGTGCATTGTGGCCCCGGCATCGTCTCCGCCCGCCGGCGGCGAGCTCCCTGCACCCGGGCACCGTGGCGTGGTGCTGCGGCCTCCCCGTGCTCGTGGCCGGCCTCTTCGGAGGCGGTGCAGTGGCGCGGTCCTCGCCACTCCCCGGCGGCCGGTGGCGTGCTCCGGAGCGGCGGCAGTGGCGGCGGCCGGCCATGCCCAGGCGCGCCCGCGTCGGGTTCGTCCCGCGCGTGGTCGACGCAGGGATGAGGTCGACCCGCTGGCAGCCAGCGTGGCACCATGGTGCCACCGACAGGTGGGTCCCGCTTCGGCCCGGCCCACTGTCGGATTAAGTGGAGGCGCCTTCCGCGCGTCTCCGTCTCCCTGCGGCGAAGACGTATTTCTGGAAAAGCACGTGACCAGTCCGGCCCAGTCAGTTGCGGCCCCTTCTGTTTTTTTTTTCAGAATGGGCAGCAGATAGTTAAACGTCGCCGAGCTATATCTTTTGAACCGTAGCTCCGTTTGAGGTGAATCAAATTTGTAAATTCATGGTTTGAAGAGCTCTATCCAACGGTATAGGTTTTACATTTTTGTAAAATGTTTATATGCTCAGCACCCGTGTATGCATGTATAGGTATTCCACGGTACCGGCAAACCGAGACCCTAACCCGCGACATGCCCGTGACCCTCCAAGACAAATGGCGTCGATCGTCGAAGGCAAGCTAACCACTTGCTATGAACACTCAAGCAGTGTTGTTTGTTTGCATATTACCCTGTCATGTCGGGGCATTTTATTGCTTGTTAACATCTGTCAACTGTGCGTCACGAGATATCGTGACTTTGTTTACACCCTGTCAACTGTGCGTCACGAGGTATCGTGGCTTTGTTTTTATTCCTGTAATACGATAAACCCATCAAGTGTTGGTTGAGTTCTGGCCGGCGACTAAATACATGTTGGGCACCGCCCACGTGGATTGAATCTCGCCTACTTTCAGTATTATTATTTCATGTACCTTTACTTTCCTGCAATACGATAAACCCATCAAGTGTGGGTTGAGTTCCGGTACCCCGTCTAAATACACGTTGGGTCCTGCCCAAGTGGATTGAAGCGGCTACTTTTCTGTAGAGTTGTGGCGTGCGTTGGACGGTACCATGCACCACTCCCCATTCCGGCGACGATGGACTGGAGGAACCGCCGCAGTCAATGGAATGGTGGAACGGGATCGCGTGGACGCCTCCACTAACTTTTGTAGTCGATCTGTGGCTGCTACTGGCCGGAGGCATCTCCGCCATCGCCCGGTTGACGCTAACCAACTGTGCTGTTTTACTTTCTTTTACTCAACCCGTGGCTGCTACTGGCCGGAGACATCTCCGTCCTCGCCCGGTTGATTGTGCTATTTTCTTTTCTTTTACTCAACCTGTGGCTGTCACTAGTCGGGGGCATCTCCGCCATCGCCCGGTTGGACTAACCATTGATTGAACTAACTACATGTTGCTTGAACTATTGTGTGCAGTTTGTTTCTGTTTCATATTGATATGATATTATGGTTTTGCATTGGACTAATCTAATTCATGTTGACATGATATTATACTTGCGGTGTTGGACTAATCCTTTATTGTGTTGGACAAATCCTCTGTTGTTTGTAATTGTCGTTGAAAGAAACTGGATTAATTTAACCAACCCTCCAAACTTCGATAGGGTCAGTCCATAGTGCCACCAATCTGAGCATTGAACGCACTACCACTGTCGCCCAAATGGGAGAGCCATAACCTATGTAACCTATCAAGCCTCCTTTGATGCTACCCACTTGCCAAGTCTAGTCGGATACTACATAGTTGTGGTCGGGGCTAGTCTTGTGAAGGTTCCGGAGCAAGGCGTCGCTCATGAGTTGGGGACTTGCCGGATTCACTTCGTCATAAGACATAGAGTTATGTCGGTAGCTATACAGGGAGTGTCTGGAGAGCGTGAACGGTTATGTAAGTGTATCTTGCCGTCATGAAGCAAGGTGCATTTAAATGGGTGGTAACTGCAACCTCTCGAGAGTGTGTCAACTAGCAGCTAGCCTTGTTCCTAGGTTATGGAACAGTTCAGTGTCGGTCACACTATTGTCCTCTATCGAGTCCGGAGGTTAAACTTAAGATCGGTTTGAAAGGAAGGTGAACAACCTAATTTAGAATAGGCTGTTGCAGGGAATACTACTTGAATCTTGGATGGTTACCCGTGTTTGGGGTGACGGTGTGATCGTTGGGAGCCTAGAGTTAGGCCCGGGCCAACATCAACCGTGCATGCCCAGGATGGAAAGTGGAGGCCAGTGGGCCTAGCAGTTTGACAGATGGGATAAGGCCGTTGGGCCTAGTTGTGATGACAGGTGATGTTTAATATTTGGTACCAACGGGTACACCCGTTATTCGTCACAGGTAAGTTCTCTTGTGTGATCACCGGTATACGATCCAACCCCACCTGGCTTGGACTCTGTACTGGTGATACCCCTATTATTTGCTTAGGCCATGATTTGTTGTGCTGCCGTGTTGCTACCCACTTGAACTACCGTAAGTAGACACTTGCCATGTTTAGGTTATTTCTGTTGCTAGCTACTTGTTGCCTGATTGCTTGACTGTTCATGTCTTGTGGTTGTTTTCTTGCGAGTATGTCACCGTACTCAAACTGGCTTTTCATGTGGCCAGACATTGAGAGGATTCATCTTCTACTATCGCAAAGAGATGGAGCAAGATCGTGCTAGGATCAGTAGCCCAGCCAGATGCCTGTGGAATCGAGTCCCTCCAAGCCGTTGCCGAATCTATGACTTCCGCTGCCAGTTAAACTCTGTCCCGTGCCATACTTGGCCATGATATTTTATCTTGCCTTGATGGCCATGTAAACCATTTGTAGCCCTCTGGGCCTGATTGTGTAATGATATTTCTGCTATGTTGCATTGTCGTAACGTGCGTCCGGATATCCTGGGCTGGCGCACGGGGCGACCGCCTCTCTGGCGATATGTGTCAGAGGGGGGTGCCACAGAGCATGGTATCAGAGCACCAGGCTGGCTGTAGACTACCCTAGCATAGAAAGTCCACCCTTACTTTACCCGACAATGACCCGATGGATTTGACCCCTTCCTGCCTAACCGACATGGCCGGTGTTGGTCAATAGTTGGTGTAGGAGAACCTGTCCCCAATCTTCCCCAACAATACTAGCCGGCTTCTTCCATGAGAAGCAGTCGACCTTACCCCGTGAACTTGAAACCCGTCCTAGTTGCTTTATAACCCCACCCTCGCCTTCTCTTCTTGGCAACCAAACTCTTTTGAAGCAGGATCTCGCCGAGTAATTCCGCATTCCTACTCCATCCAAAAACCTAAGGCCCGAGAGAATCCGACGATGACTTCTAAGGCCATCATGGAAACCACTGCCGAGGATAGCTCCAACTTCCCAATGATTCTTTGGAGGGTCGTCAATGTTGCCCTCGGAAGCTCCATTCGCCCCGTATACGTGGTGTTCAAGAGATTAGTTTCGCATGTGGGGAATGAGTTCCGAGTAGAGGTGAAGATCAGCCCATGTCCTCGGGGCACAAATCAGTCCTACGTGATCCAAGGTGGAGGCATGCCTACCATCGAGCTAGCCATCCAGGTAGCAGCCTGGGAAAGCCTCGTCCGTCTCCGACACTCGGAAACCGTGTTGTCCAGCGACCGAGATTTCTACTTCCTCCCAGCCAGACCTCGGCCTGGTGCGGAGATCGTCCAAACCCCTGTCTGGGAAGAACCTGACCCCGCAGTGTTCAACCTAGTCGCTTACGCCTCCGCAATGACGAACCTCACTCGCTTCTTGCTGGAGGAACTCGTGGCCTCAAGAAGGAATCTTGGTTTTGCCCGTCTGCAGCTGTCTCTAGGGAAGAACCCACCTGCCCCCACCAACAGGGAAGCTCGAAGTAGCAGACCTCCCCTCCCAGAGCCCGGCTCGTCCCAACAAGTCCCAGAGCAGGGTCCGATCCTCGAAGGTATACCTGTGTTTCTCGACCCCGTGGAAGAAGGGGACATGGACACCACTCTCCGGCTCGGCCGCACTCCACCCTCGGGGAAGGACCGTCAAGCGGAGTAAGATCTGTTTAGTTTAGCCTGAGGGGCGCTAATGAGTTGTGGGTTTGGTTGTAATTCCTATGGTTGCATGTACGCGTGTTTGCGTTGATTGCCTTTCTGCTTGGTGTGAGCCAACCCTGTATAAGACCTGGTGTTCTTAACCTCTAGTTAACCACTTGGTTGACACTTGATGGAATATCATGTTGTTTCCTTAGATTTAAAAGTATTGTTGGGTGTTTAGTAGTCGTTGCGTGCTTGTTAACCAGTAGGGTTGAAATGATTGTGCCATGCCGCTTCAAGTTTTTGGGGCCATAAAATGCAGCACTACTACCTAAAATGATGTTTTCCCCGAGTAGAAATTTCTACTATCCGTGTGATAGTGCCTCTGCAATTCCCTCTGCTGCAAGAACAGATCTGTGACAGCTAAGGAAAACCTCAATAATACAAATCTGGATCTAAACCATGAGAGGAGCCAAATTGGATACATCAACTGAGTTCAATACATAAGGGAAATTTCGGAAACAAAGGATACGAGATCTACTCCAACATAGAACACTACCACTACCTCAATGCAGATACAGAAGAGCACCCCAGAAAGAAAAATCCTACTCCCTCTCGCGCTCAGTGGCGTCACCTGGAGATGAACCAGACTCACCCGAAGCCGAGACTCGAGCTGGGCGACGATGACGACGGCGGACAGCTCGAGCTCCCAGCTCGTCCCCCACCAGAGGAGCAGCCGCAGCAGCCACCGGGGATGTCCGCCAGTCCCTCACCGGAGCCGCAAGGAACTCGTCCACCGCCGCCGCAGCACCCCCGGCAACGCCATACCACCAATCGTGCAGGTGACAGGCTGACCAGACCACCACCGTGAGCAGAATCACCAGCAGCCCCCCGATGGTCAACCCGAGCCACAACACACAGAACAGGTGGTCGAGGAAGCCAGCTCGCTCTGGACCGTAAGTGAAATCACAGAGAAATTGGGAGAAGAAGCTCATGCTGGCGATGAGGAGCGAATCACCGAGGCCGCAATTTATAGCCTCAGCCCAGCCCCGCGCGGGAAAGAAAGGAATCGCGAGCTGTACTCGCCAGAATGGCGCGAAACCGTCGAGGCGCCGAAAGCCGTAGTGGCCGCTGCTCAGTTGGACCGCACGCGCAGCAGTGCCGCAGCAGAGTGCTTCGCGCACTCGGAGCCAGCCAGGTAAGGAGGAAGAAGAAGAGAGAAAGGAAGAAGGGAACTGCCAGGTGGACCCTAGTCCCACATGTCAGCAAGCAAGAAATAACCCTCTGTGTGCTTCTGTCCTTTTCTTAGGAGAATAGTCCTCGTCTCTCCAGTGTTCCGTAGGAAAATTTTGGTCAAAATAATTTTGGAGGTGGCCCTACCCCTACTGTGTCTGTAAGCCAATTATTGGCGACACAGATGTTTTATTTTAAAGGAAACTCTGTTATCTTTTTCTAAACCTGTGTGTACTTGAAAAAGTATATACGGCTTTTCAAAAAGAATAAATCTAGACCAGGGACATGTTTAGCATATCCCTAACTTTTGTTTTACCAAATTGGGAAATTATTTGTCCAAGTTAAATCCAGGTTATTGAGTGACGATCTGTGTGTAGAACTTGTTTGATATTGCCATGCTTGTGTCTGGGGGATCTCAAAACCTTAGATCTAGATTTTCTTTATATAACCATAGTAGAAGATCCCATGTTGATTCATTGTGTGAGCCCCTGCCATGCCATCCTTAGAATGCTTTCAGTGTGATAAAAATATCATGCCTTGATAATGTTTGTTTTAGAAATATCCTGCTAAGTGTTAACCCTTCTGAGTGTAAACCCTATTATCGCATAGAAAAAGTTTTAAAATATTTTAAATTTAGGGGTGTATTAACCCATACAAGAAATATCTTGTATAACCCCGGGAATCTTTATTAGTCTCCGAATCTCGGGACGAGATTCTTTTTAAGGGGGAAGGTTTGTCACATCCCGAAAATTCTTCCCTAATGTTAGTAATGTTTTTCTCCCGCCGGAAAAACTTTTTCTGTTTCCAAACTATTTTCATCCCACTTGTTGGTCTTTGAATTGACTTTGGTTTCGCTCACTTGAAAATTTCCCGAATGATCCTCGATCTTATTAACCCCCACCACATCCCTATGCCACTATTTTCGTTGTCACCTATTGATGCCACTCCAATGTTCTGAAACCCTTCTGTCTACCCCACCAAAAGCCACCGCCCCAAGTGCAACTTTAGATAAACTCTACCAAGCCACAAAATGGTTCCCTCATGCATACACCTCCATCCTATGGAAAAATATTCCATAGTCCAATACAATAATTTTGAGTTTATTCATATTTCCTATTATGCCATTTACAATCCAATAATTATTTGGACACTTTCCACTCATCCAAAAATTCTACAATTTTGTGGATAGGCCTAATATCACCTCCTGAACGTTTCATTCCATTGTCCCAACCCCATTTGAGCAATATTTGGGGTACCTCCTTTGTAATGCCCCTTTTATGCCTGATTGCAATTTCCAAAGCAACCCATAGCTACAAAATTCATTTGGCATCGGTACTTTTTCAAATAGACAACCATCCATATAGAACACCCTACCCAGAAGATCATGTCAATATTATTTGATTTAATGCATTTGGCATACCCATGCCATTAGGGCACTTTTCGAACACCAATTTATTTGACCACCTTCCATGTACCCAATTGAGCTCAAACTCCATATACACACTGTCTACAGCTATTATAACCTAATTTGAATTTTGGGGATTTTTCTGAGATGTGCAAAGCCTTGATAATTTCATCGAGCACCTGGTGTCCCCTACTGTTTTTGAAATTTTGTTCAGACCAAGTTGCAAACCAGCAAAAACTGATAACTAGAGTTTAGTAGGGTTTGGAATTTGGCACGAGGTGACGCGATTCGTTTTCATTTTCAAGCCCTGGGGTGAGAGAAGCATGTGGATGCCGATGTCGGCATGGTGGCTGGCATGGTCACCAAGAGCATGTCCACTGCCAGGCGGCGCCGCCACCCCCTGGTCGTCGCCGTATTCGCTTCCCCGCACCATAAACCTGCCCAGGAGGATGCTGCCCTGCCCCTAGACCCCCTCGGCTGCACGCGCCACCTCACCCTCCCTGCAGCACCGCAAGCCGCTAGGCGACGCGCCGACGAAATAGCACCGCTGCGGGTCCCCACCTCACCTGTACCCCGACGTCACCTATCTTATCCACGGCCGCGTTTTCCGTCGTCCAGCACCTGCCCCGCTACACCGACGACGCGTTGGTCGTTGTCTCGCTGGTGCAGCGCCAGGACCCCTCACCGCCTTCCCCGCCGAACCATCGTGGTCGCTGTCCCCGCCTCCCCCGCCGAGCATCTTGGCTGTTGTCCCCTCCGAGCCCTATAAAAGGAGTCCAGAGCCCTCTTCGCGCACACACTCCCCCTCCTCCCCTCCTGGAACCCCCCTGCCTTTCTAGTTTCGGAATGGCGGAGCCCCGCTCCGAATCGGCCGAGGCCATCGCCGTCGATCCGCCGACCGTGGCGAGCCCTAGGCCGAGCCATTCTCCAATTAGGCTCGCAGGGATGTTCCTCTCAAAGCCTTCAACCCACCAGACGACTCGGTTCGCTTTTTGGTGCATTGTGGCCCCGGCATCGTCTCCGCCCGCCGGCGGCGAGCTCCCTGCACCCGGGCACCGTGGCGTGGTGCTGCGGCCTCCCCGTGCTCGTGGCCGGTCTCTTCGGAGGCGGTGCAGTGTCGCGGTCCTTGCCACTCCCCGGCGGCCGGTGGCGTGCTCCGGAGCGGCGGCAGTGGCGGCGGCCGGCCATGCCCAGGCGCGCCCGCGTCGGGTTCGTCCCGCGCGTGGTCGACGCAGGAATGAGGTCGACCCGCTGGCAGCCAGCGTGGCACCATGGTGCCACCGACAGGTGGGTCCCGCTTCGGCCCGGCCCACTGTCGGATTAAGTGGAGGCGCCTTCCGCGCGTCTCCGTCTCCCTGCGGCGAAGACGTATTTCCGGAAAAGCACGCGACCAGTCCGGCCCAGTTAGTTGCGGCCCGTTCTGTTTTTTTTCAGAATGGGCAGCAGATAGTTAAACGTCGCCGAGCTATATCTTTTGAACCGTAGCTCCGTTTGAGGTGAATCAAATTTTTAAATTCATGCTTTGAAGAGCTCTATCCAACGGTATAGGTTTTACATTTTTGTAAAATGTTTATATGCTCAGCACCCGTGTATGCATGTATAGGTATTCCACGGTACCGGCAAACCGAGACCCTAACCCGCGACGTACCCGTGACCCTCCAAGACCAATGGCGTCGATCGTCGAAGGCAAGCTAACCACTTGCTATGAACACTCAAGCAGTGTTGTTTGTTTGCATATTACCCTGTCATGTCGGGGCATTTTATTGCTTGTTAACATCTGTCAACTGTGCGTCACGAGATATCGTGACTTTGTTTACACCCTGTCAACTGTGCGTCACGAGATATCGTGGCTTTGTTTTTATTCCTATAATACAATAAACCCATCAAGTGTGGGTTGAGTTCCGGCCGGCGACTAAATACATGTTGGGCACCGCCCACGTGGATTGAATCTCGCCTACTTTTACTTTCCTGCAATACGATAAACCCATCAAGTGTGGGTTGAGTTCCGGTACCCCGTCTAAATACACGTTGGGTCCTGCCCAAGTGGATTGAAGCGGCTACTTTTCTGTAGAGTTGTGGCGTGCGTTGGACGGTACCATGCACCACTCGACATTCCGGCGACGATGGACTGGAGGAACCGCCGTAGTCAATGGAATGGTGGAACGGGATCGCGTGGACGCCTCCACTAACTTTTGTAGTCGATCTGTGGCTGCTACTGGCCGGAGGCATCTCCGCCATCGCCCGGTTGACGCTAACCAACTGTGATGTTTTACTTTCTTTTACTCAACCCGTGGCTGCTACTGTCCGAAGACATCTCCGTCCTCGCCCGGTTGATTGTGCTATTTTGTTTTCTTTTACTCAACCTGTGGCTGTCACTAGTCGGGGGCATCTCCGCCATCGCCCGGTTGGACTAACCATTGATTGAACTAACTACATGTTGCTTGAACTATTGTGTGCAGTTTGTTTCTGTTTCATATTGATATGATATTATGGTTTTGCATTGGACTAATCTAATTCATGTTGACATGATATTATACTTGCGGCGTTGGACTAATCCTTTATTGTGTTGGACTAATCCTCTGTTGTTTGTAATTGTCGTTGAAAGAAACTGGATTAATTTAACCAACCCTCCAAACTTCGATAGGGTCAGTCCATAGTGCCACCAATCTAAGCATTGAACGCACTACCACTGTCGCCCAAATGGGAGAGCCATAACCTATGTAACCTATCAAGCCTCCTTTGATGCTACCCACTTGGCAAGTCTAGTCGGATACTGCATAGTTGTGGTCGGGGCTAGTCTTGTGAAGGTTCCGGAGCAAGGCGTCGCTCATGAGTTGGGGACGTGCCGGATTCACTTCGTCATAAGACATAGAGTTATGTCGGTAGCTATACAGGGAGTGTCTGGGTAGCGTGAACGGTTATGTAAGTGTATCTTGCCGTCATAAAGCAAGGTGCATTTAGATGGGTGGTAACTGCAACCTCTCGAGAGTGTGTCAACTAGCAGCTAGCCTTGTTCCTAGGTTATGGAACAGTTCAGTGTCGGTCACACTATTGTCCTTTGTCGAGTCCGGAGGTTAAACTTAAGATCGGTTTGAAAGGAAGGTGAACAACCTAATTTAGAATAGGCTGTTGCAGGGAATATTACTTGAATCTTGGATGGTTACCCGTGCTGGGGTGACGGTGTGATCGTTGGGAGCCTAGAGTTAGGCCCGGGCCAACATCAACCGTGCATGCCCAGGATGGAAAGTGGAGGCCAGTGGGCCTAGCAGTTTGACAGATGGGATAAGGCCGTTGGGCCTAGTTGTGATGACAGGTGATGTTTAATATTTGGTACCAACGGGTACACCCGTTATTTGTCACAGGTAAGTTCTCTTGTGTGATCACCGGTATACGATCCAACCCCACCTGGCTTGGACTCTGTACTGGTGATACCCCTATTATTTGCTTAGGCCATGATTTGTTGTGCTGCCGTGTTGCTACCCACTTGAACTACCGTAAGTAGACACTTGCCATGTTTAGGTTATTTCTGTTGCTAGCTACTTGTTGCCTGATTGCTTGACTGTTCATGTCTTGTGGTTGTTTTCTTGCGAGTATGTCACCGTACTCAAACTGGCTTTTCATGTGGCCAGACATTGAGAGGATTCATCTTCTACTATCACAAAGAGATGGAGCAAGATCGTGCTAGGATCAGTAGCCCAGCCAGATGCCTGTGGAATCGAGTCCCTCCAAGCCGTTGCCGAATCTATGACTTCCGCTGCCAGTTAAACTCTGTCCCGTGCCATACTTGGCCATGATATTTTATCTTGCCTTGATGGCCATGTAAACCATTTGTAGCCCTCTGGGCCTGATTGTGTAATGATATTTCTGCTATGTTGCATTGTCGTAATGTGCGTCCGGATATCCTGGGCTGGCGCACGGGGCGACCGCCTCTCTGGCGATATGTGTCAGAGGGGGGTGCCACATTTGTGATGCCTGTCAACAAGGCAAGAGTCATCAGTTACCTTTTTTTATCTTCCACTCATGTAATAAAGTCTCCTTTGGAGCTTATTTTTTCAGACATATGGGGTCCTGCTACAACCTCTGTTAGTGGTCATGACTATTATGTGAGCTTTATTGATGCCTATAGTCGTTTTACATGGATATATTTGCTCAAACGCAAGTCTGATGTTTTTGACATTTTCCTACAGTTTCAAACCCATGTTGAACGTCTGCTTAACCATAAAATTCTCCATGTTCAGACAGATTGGGGTGGCGAATATCGCAACCTCAACTCCTTTTTCCAGAAGTATGGCATTATTCATCGTGTTGCATGTCCCCATACACATCAACAGAACGGTGCTGCTGAGCGCAAACATCGTCATATTGTAGAGACTGGTCTTACTCTCCTTGCTCATGCCTCACTACCTCTCCGTTTTTGGAGTGATGCCTTTACCACAGCATGTTTTCTTATCAACCGGTTGCCTACTCCTGTTCTTAACATGAAAACTCCTATTGAACAGCTGTTGCATGAGACTCCTGACTACACATTCTTTAAAGTGTTTGGTTGTGCCTGTTGGCCCCATCTTCGTCCCTATAATAAGCACAAACTTGAGTTTCGTTCCAAAAAATGTGTCTTCCTAGGCTATAGCTCTCTCCATAAGGGCTACAAGTGTTTGCATGTTCCAACTAATAGGGTGTTTATCGCACGTGATGTCATATTCGACGAGAACGTTTTCCCTTTTGCTAATTTACCATCTCCTACAACACCCATGGACACTCATTATTCACCTGTTTCTATTGACCAATTTGAGGATGTTGCATATACACCTGCTTTGCTCCCTAATCATGGTGCTGGAAAATGGTCGAGGCGCGCGTTTAGAGATTCTGGATGATCCTGGACGAGGTGCTGGTGCTGATCACGTCGATCACGGCCTGGTGCATGCCCCATGCACGCATGCCTCGTCGCCCGCGCCGGTGCGTGCGTCCGCTCCCTCCGCGCCTGGCCTTTCCACGCCTGGGCCGCACGACTCCGGCTCTCCGACCACCAGGGCGTCTGCCTCTCCCGCGCCTGGGCCAGATGCTGAGCCCGATGTTGGGCTGCCGCCGTCGCCGCCCGCTGCTGACTCGCCTGGATCGTCCCCTGCAGCGAGTTCCAGCATGCCTACTGGGCCGCCTGCTTCGCCGGCTCGCTCCGATGCTGATCCAGTGACTGCGCCATCTACTGTGCAGCTGGTTCCTGCCCCGTCTCTGCATGTTACTCGTAGCCGTACTGGTCACTCTCGACCTAAGGTGCGGACAGATGGTACTGTGGCCTGGCTTGCTGCCTGCACTGCTAATGGCATACTTGATCCTTCTACTGAGCCAACCTCGCATCACGACGCTATGCGCATTCCACATTGGCGTGATGCTATGGAACAGGAGTTTCAAGCTCTTCTCCGTAATGACACTTGGAAGCTGGTTCCGCCTCCTCAAGGAGTTAACATCATAGACTCCAAGTGGGTGTTCAAGATCAAGAGGAAGTCTGATGGTTCTATTGAGCGCTATAAGGCGCGTCTTGTGGCTAAAGGGTTCAAACAACGCTATGGTCTTGACTACGAGGATACCTTCAGTCCTGTCGTCAAGCCTACCACTATTCGACTGCTCCTATCCTTGGCTGTTACCCATGGCTGGCACCTTCATCAGCTTGATGTTCAGAATGCATTCTTACATGGTGTTCTTGAAGAGAAAGTTTATATGCGACAGCCCCTGGTTTTGTGGATTCATCTCAGCCGCACCATCTATGTCGACTTGTTAAGGCTCTCTATGGCCTTAAACAGGCGCCTCGTGCTTGGAATACTCGTCTTGGGAGTGCTCTACGGACTCGTGGGTTCATTCCCTCTACAGTTGATACGTCCCTCTTCATGCTTCGACGTCCCGAGGTCACCATGTTCCTCTTGGTGTATGTTTATGATATTATCTTGGTGAGCTCTTCCATGAGTGCTGATGATCGTCTGGTTCAGGGTTTGCGGTATGAGTTTGCCGATAAGGATCTAGGTCCACTGCACTTCTTTCTTGGACTAGAGGTATCTCCGTCTTCCGGTGGTCTTGCTCTTACTCAGAAAAAGTATGCTCTTGATCTTCTTCGTCGTGCCGGTATGCTCAAGTGCAACCCTGCGTCCACACCCATGACTCCCACGGAGAAGCTTAATAGTTCAGATGGTGCTCTGTTGTCTTCTGATGAGGCTACCAACTACCACAGTATTGTTCGGGGGGGGGGGGGGGGGGGGGGGTTCAGTACCTACTCATTACCAGGCCAGACTTATCTTTTGCGGTTAATAAAGTGAGTCAGTATTTACAGGCTCCTCGGCATCCTCACTGGGCTGCTGTGAAGCGGATACTTCGCTACATCAGATCTACCTTGTCTCATGGCGTGCACCTTCGGCCGGCTTCGTCTGGGCTTCTCTCCGCATTTTCTGATGCTGATTGGGCCGGCAGTTCTGATGATCGGCGATCAACGGGGGGCTATGCCATCTTCTATGGACCTAACTTGATCGCCTGGAGTGCGCGCAAGCAAGCTACCGTTTCACGTTCCAGTACAGAGTCTGAGTATAAGGCTCTTGCCAATGCCACCGCTGAACTGATATGGGTTCAGTCTCTACTTCAGGAGTTGAGGATAACACAAGACAGTCCACCAGTTCTATGGTGTGATAATATTGGAGCTACGTATCTATCTTCGAATCCAGTGTTTCATGCTCGTACGAAGCACATTGAGGTGGACTACCATTTTGCCAGAGAATGTGTTGCTCAGAAGATTTTGCATATCAAGTTCATCTCGTCTAAAGATGAACTTGCGGACATCTTCACGAAGCCACTGCCATTACCACTCTTTGAGGCTTGTAGGCGCAATTTTAATCTGTTAGGCACAGTTAAGATTGAGGGAGGGTGTTAGACAGTTTGTATATTAGGTAGTTCCTAATCTTCAGGATCCAATTCTCTGACAAAACGTGTACATGTACAACTCTGTGACTACTATATAAACATGAAACAGCCACCCCGATGCGGTGTGCTATTCTCCTCTAACTCTGCCTACCTCTCTAGGGCTAGGTTTTACACTGTCCATCTGTGAGCAGAGAATCTGGATGGAAGTCGGCAAGTCTTGCACCTCCTTCCAAGTACAACATGACTAGCCGCATACATGGCCACAACTTGGACAGGGAATGCGAACACAACAACCCAAGCTTCAGCACAAGCTCAACCTCCGCCATCTCGTAATCTTTAAACTCAGGGTCGACGGCGTCGACGACTGAGCCATCCTGCCATGTGCTACGTACCCAGTCTGCCAGCGCAAGAAGGTCACCGCTGGTGTTGGCCGAGCCAATTGGTCTTTTCCCGCAGACCACTTCTATGGTAAACACTCCAAATGCAAATACATCAGTAGCCTTGGTCGCCTTGCATAGCCGGGCCAGCTGTAGCGCCCCGACACCAGAACTATAAAATGAAGCTTTATGCAACCGGTCATGCTACACAATCGAAAGTTACTGGGTTTACCAATCCCAGGCCAAAACCTTTGGCAGGCGTGCTCGGAATGGATCATCGGCACGCAACACTTCGAGCATGCCATAAGCTCAGACATAGCTACCATGTATAGTAGGGAGATCAAGACTTGTGGAACAACTGGCACAACACAGACTCTACGACACAAAGATTCATATAGCAACTCATATACGAGAAAGATACAAATATTACACACAAAAGGGGTCACAGACCCAACCATTCATCATGCGGAAGCGAAGTAGTGTTGTCTAACAACAAGATGCAAATATAGGGCCTAAGAGGCCTACGCATAACCATAACCCAGCCAGCTTGTTCCACGGACCCAAACTGCCACCTGGGAACCCCGAACTACTCGTCGACGTCCACGAAGAACCCACCTGTGTGCTCGGTGTCGTCCTCCTCTGAAACAAATTAATAAAGGCAGCAAAGAGAGACTGAGTACGACGTACTCGCAAGTTTAGTAGGGCGATATAGGCCCAATGCTGACGGAGGCTCTAAAGCTGTATATGTAGCTAATTTTCATAAAGCTAGATTTTCTTTTCAAAAGATGTAAGAGACCCATGGCATCGACTACTCAGAATATTTTCTGAAAAATGGATAAGAGAGTAACTTTTTCCTTCGGTTCTCAACAAACCAATAGTACCAAGAATCCACCACTCACTCCACCAAGGCACTCCCTCGAATCACCCTCGAGGAAATGAACCTTTTGTCACATGTTGTAATGCAACCTTTAGCTGCCAAATTTTAATTAGGTTAAAGTTATTTATGATCCCGTAAATCCATTCCCAAGGCGTCCATAACCGTGGACACGGCTTTTCGAAAAGATTAACCCTGCAGGGGTGTACTAATTTACCCATTGGTACAGTCCGGCTCACCTGATTGGCCCTCTTCCGGGGAAGGCCGGTGAGTGGGCGCGGTTAAACCTTTACCTCGCGTGAGACTATCCAAGAGTCATCTGTGGCGACAGGGCAAGTTTACCCAGCCTATTTCAGCCCCTGCCCCCATCGCCACGTCCTAAACACAAATCCTCCGCAACATTTTCTTTTCCACTCACACGCAAATGGAAAATCGAAGTAGAGGACCCTTGGATACGCCCGCACAAGTTATTCAGTTAGTAAGGAGCCCATACCCCAACCAATGGCAGCACGCTCAAACCTTGAGTCCGAAGACAGGAGCTCGCACCTAGGGGCAAGAGTGAGGCAAAACACCATCCCCGATGGCAACTCACCCAATCCTTTTAAGCAAATTAATTAAGTACCAACAACAACCACCACGTCCGAACATTCCATCATCATTCATCAATATGGAATTTAATCAACGGACATAAATAGAAAAATGACTAAGCATGGCTAAGCATAGCTAAACATATAACAACAATTATATTTTTTTGTATCCGGCCAATACATCATACCTATGGTTCATAGGAGGGGAAACATGTATTGGTTCGGGAAAAACATGCATTCATAGGATACTCTAGATCTTGATCAAAACTGACATTGGAATCGCATGCAATATTATGGTGGATAAAAATAAGTTTATAAAATAGTAGGATGCTAGATGCCAAGAAGGTTAGGTTATCTCTTGCCTTGCTGCCGGGGCGTGTAGTACGGCTCGTCGGAATAGGCGAGGGAACCCTCGACTCCGGAATCTATCGATACCCAAAAATAATACAAAAGCACAAATAAATCACACGAAGACAAAGTCCAATGCACAATCACATGATGATATGACAAGATTATGCAAAGATATCACCATATAAATTAAATAGCAAAATTAAATGGAGAGACAAATAATTAGTGCAATTATTTGGAAGCAACCCCATATTTAACTTAATGACCACATTGTTCATACATTTTTGAAATTACTCAAGTGGTTTAAATATGCATGAACATGGCATGAATGGATAGGGTTCGTTCTTCCGATCATTTTGGTACCTTATTTGTAAATTTTCAATTATCGAAGATTAAATAGTGAATTAAATAATTAGTTGAATTTAATTCTTTTAATCCATTTATGAATAACATCAAGTAAATATTTATGATCATGATTTGGTATTACCATGATTTTATAGCATTTGAAACACTGATCACATTGATATTTTATTCACAATTTTTGGTTGATTATTTATCGAAATATAATTTTTCCCAATTTAGATAGGATTTATACCATTTTAGGAATTCGTAAATAAACAGCAAGAATATAAGTTCACAAGAATGTTACAATGATTCCATCTTGTAGAGTTTGTTTTCCTGAGCAAATTGATATTTGATTTGCCAAGAAATGAAGCATTATTTAAAAAGATATGAATTATTCAATTTGGTTTTATTTTCTAAAAAGGAAAGCCATTTCCCAGACAGGCCGGCCTCAAGCCGGCCAGGCCGGGGTGTGACCCGAAGGGTCCGGCCTTTGGCCAGCCCAGGCTGGGGCGCAGGCCAGGAGGGAGGCCGAAGCGGCGCCCGGCCCACAGCCGTCCCAGGCCGGTGCCAGGCCAGGCAGGGGTTTGACCGGGAAGAGTTGCCGCGACCGGCACGAGCGCAACGACGACCGCGGCGGCGAGCAACGGGACGAGACGAGGGGGAGAGAAAAGGGACGGGGAGGATGTCCAGCTGGACCTCGAGCTTACCAGGAACGCATTGGAGGTGACGACAAGGGCAGGGGTGGCCGGACGGCGACACGATGGTGCTCGGACGGCGGTGGCCAGAGCGGAGGAGAAACGGGACGGCGTCGGCGATTCCGGCCGCCTTTTGTCGATTCATTCGGGGCAGAGGTAGAGCACGTCGAGGCGGAGATGACGGCGTGCTCGACGGAGCTCGCGGAGGCCACAACTGACGATGAGCGTGTCGGCGGTGAGGAGAGGCTTCGGCCATTGTCGGGGAAAATGCGGACGGCACGGTCGATTTGGACGACCCCCGAGCAATTGCTTGGACCACGAAGGAGAGGGGAATGCGGCTCTCCTTTTGCCCCGCGCCGATATTCTCTTGGTGCTCGCAAACGACAGCGATGCACGACGCCGCGAGCTCGGGCGCGGACAGTGTGGCGCGAGCAGAGAGAGGAAAGGAGCGGGGGAGGGAGCAGGTGAGGAAGAGAGGGAGAGAGAGGCAGGGCACGATGCCCTCCTTGTCCACGCGCGGCACAGGAGAGGGGGGCGGCATCGTGGGCATGGGTAGGTAAGCGGCATGGCGGTGCGGCATGGCTACAGGGAAGAAGAGGGGAAAGGGGGAGGATGACAGGGGGACCCACTGCCAGGGTTTCAAACTTTTTTTGCCCTTTTCCATTTTTCCAAACAAACCAGTAGGGTTTTGGAATTTTATTGAGGCCCTTAAGTATTTCAAAAATTATGGAAATAATTGAGTAGGCTCCCCTTAACATGTAGAGACTCCACAAAAATTTATGTGGCAAAATAAAAAGTTTTGCACAACATTTGTTCATAGGGTTTGAATAAAGCCACTTTTAACAATTTCCAAAATCTAATTATTTGGAGCATTTAAACAATTCAATAAATTACAAAAGTATTTATGGAGGCCCATAATATATTAATGGAACTCCCATAATTTTATTTTGAATTTTGGGAGAGTTAAACTTG
>QRDG01002109.1:0-44472 GCA_012064385.1 Puccinellia tenuiflora
TCTCCGGTGCGATACCCGCGTCGTACGGCGGGATGGCGGCGCTGGAGTACCTGTCCCTCAACGGCAACAACCTGCAGGGAGCCATCCCGCCGGAGCTCGGCAACCTCACGAGCCTCAGGGAGCTGTACCTCGGGTATTACAATGCTTTCGACGGCGGCGTGCCGCGGGAGCTCGGCCGGCTACGCAGCCTCACCGTGCTGGACGTCTCCAACTGCGGCCTCACGGGGAGCATCCCGCCGGAGCTCGGCGAGCTCACCTCCCTCGACACGCTCTTCCTCCACACCAACCAGCTAACCGGCGCAATCCCGCCGGAGCTCGGCAACCTCACGGAACTCACCGCGCTGGACCTGTCCAACAACGCGCTCACCGGCGAGGTCCCGACCACCCTGGCGTCACTCACCTCGCTCCGGCTGCTCAACCTGTTCCTGAACCGCCTCCACGGCCCGGTCCCGACTTCATCGCGGCCCTGCCGCGGCTGGAGACGGTGCAGCTCTTCATGAACAACTTCACCGGCCGCGTCCCGGCCGGCTCGGCGCCAACGCGGCGCTCCGGCTGGTCGACCTGTCAACGAACCGGCTCACCGGCATGATCCCGGAGATGCTGTGCGCCTCCGGCGAGCTCCGCACCGCCATCCTGATGAACAACTTCCTCTTCGGGCCCATCCCGGGGTCGCTCGGCACGTGCGCGAGCCTCACCCGCGTCCGGCTCGGCCAGAACTTCCTCAACGGCACCATCCCCGCCGGCCTGCTCTACCTGCCGCGGCTCAACCTGCTGGAGCTCCAGAACACCTGCTCACCGGTCCGGTCCCGTCGAACCCGACCCCGACCCTGCAGACCGGTTCGCAGTCGCAGCTGGCCCAGCTCAACCTGTCCAACAACCTGCTGTCCGGGCCGCTCCCCGCCGCGCTGGCCAACCTCTCCGCGCTGCAGACGCTGCTGGCCAGCAACAACCGCTCGCCGGCGCCGTGCCGCCGGAGGTAGGGGAGCTCCGGTTCCTCGTGAAGCTCGACCTCAGCGGCAACGAGCTGTCGGGAACGATACCGGACGCCATCGGCCGGTGCGGCCAGCTGACGTACATCGACCTGAGCAAGAACAGGCTTTCCGGGCCGATCCCCGAGGCGATCGCCGGGATCAGGGTGCTGAACTACCTCAACCTGTCGAGGAACCAGCTGGAGCAGTCGATCCCGGCGGCGGTCGGCGCGATGAGCAGCCTCACGGCGCGACTTCTCGTACAACGACCTGTCCGGCCCGCTGCCCGACACGAGCCAGCTCGGGTACCTGAACGCGACGGCGTTCGCGGGGAACCCCAGGCTGTGCGGGCCGGTTCTGAACCGGCCGTGCGGCGGCTACATTAGCGGCGACGCCGGCGGGTCGTCGAACACGATGGTGAGGCCGCCGCGGGACTACAAGCTGGTGTTCGCGCTGGGGCTGCTGGCGTGTTCCGTGGCGTTCGCGGCGGCGGCGGTGTGGCGAGCGAGGAGCTACCGCGGGGGCGGGGGCGGCGGGCCAGGGCGCGTGGAGGTTCACGGCGTTCCACAAGGTGGACTTCGGGATCGCGGAGGTGATCGAGTGCATGAAGGAGGGGAACGTGGTGGGCCGCGGCGGGGCCGGGGTGGTGTACGCGGGCCGCGCCGGCGCCGCAATGATCGCGGTGAAGCGGCTGAACGGCGGCGGCGGTCCGGGGGCATCGGCAGCGCACGACCACGGGTTCCGGGCGGAGATCCGGACGCTGGGCAGCATCCGGCACCGGAACATCGTGCGGCTGCTGGCCTTCTGCACCAACGAGTCGAGCAACGTGCTGGTGTACGAGTACATGGGGAACGGGTCCCTGGGCGAGACGCTCCACGGCAAGGGCGGCGCGTTCCTGCCGTGGGATCGGCGGTACCGGATCGCGGTGGAGAGCGCGCGCGGGCTGTGCTACCTCCACCACGACTGCACGCCCATGATCGTGCACCGGGACGTCAAGTCCAACAACATTTTGCTGGGGGACGACTTGGAGGCCCACGTCGCGGATTTCGGGCTCGCCAAGTTCCTCCGCTCCGGCGCCGGCGGCGGCGCGTCGGAGTGCATGTCCGCCGTGGCGGGGTCGTACGGCTACATCGCCCCAGGTGCGTGCGTACACATTTATTTCGTTCACGTACGTACGTGTCGTGGCACACGTGTTTGTTTTTTGTCTGGAGTCGTCGGCTTGCCTGCCTAGGAGGGGTCAGTCGGATTTGGGTAGGATGGATCGTTTTTTTGAGCTCATCTGCTTGTCGCGGTCCTCCACTCCACGGTAGGCTGGCGCTGTCTCTGGTGCCCGGGACCCACACCTCCAAAGTCAATAGCTAATGCCTAGTGGTATTACCAGTACAGTACCAGCCAGCCAGGCAAGTGAGTACTATCTTATTAGGTCTCTTGCTAGGACCCCTCAAAAAAAAAAAAAAATGGTGGTGTCTTGCTAGGAGTGGAGATTTGGTACCCGCGAGTTTCAGTGACCCTGTTTAACTAAAAAAAAAATGAAATAAATATTTACGAGTTATGAAAAAAAAATTAAAATAATTTCTGATGTAGCCAATGGTGTATTATCGAACACAATTGTAAAACACCACCCTCAAATACTTTGTATTCCTAGTTACATAAAAAAATGGTAAAAGTGTGGATCTGAGTAGCACGTTTTCAAAATTTTCATTCTTATGTAGCTTAGAATACAAAGTATTTGAAATTGATGATTTGCATGGTTTTAAAACACACCATTTTGAGATTTTTTAAAAAATATACTTTGTAATTCTAATCTATTTTTTTTAATTTGAAAGAAACTGCAGATAAGTGTAGCTCGAGAGGTAATTGGCCCTTTTGGCCTCGGTAGTCGCTAGTCAAAGACCTCCACGCACAGTGCGAGTACGTAGACCACATGCAGGCGGGTAGTGATGTCGCTCTGTCTTGATGTCTGCCCTGACACTAGGCGCAGAACCAAAGTAGCTCACTGGTTTGAGACCAACTGCACGGAATTACAGGAAAACATGTAGTATATCAGTATATATGGTCCTCGGTTGCACACTCCAAAACTAGTACGTAGTTCACAACGTGTGCGTGTGTGTATTTTGAATTAGCGTGGCGAGACGGGAGCGTATGGCTCCCTCCCACATGACACGCAGTAGTGCAGCAGCAGCAGTACATCGCCATCCATCGGATCCAGTCTGACTTTACAGACAGCACTGCGCGGTGGGTCCTCCCCTGTGGTCAGGCTCGCACTCGAGCACCCAATTATTTCCCGCAGGAGAGGGGACCTTCCTTCCCGGAGCCGATAGCGACCACACGATGCCGCCCGTCCTCTGCGCTAGCCAACACAAGTCACGAACCCACCTGACACGGCCCGTCCATCGATCCATGTACGATACAAACAAGCGCTGCGCATGAGCGTCTCAGTCTCGGCCTCGGGCGACCCCACCAGCGTACACGCGCCGGTCCCGAGCAGCCGGAGCCTCCCGTGTACCGCGTCACGTAACGTACCTGTGCTAGTGGGGTGGTGGGTGGACTGCGTCGTCGTGTCAGGCCTGACACTGGGCGGAGCATGGCCGCCAGAGTAGCAGCATCGGGCTTGGCAAAATGGAGTTTCAGACCAGCCCAATCCACTGGCCAAGAGCACTACCACAGAAAATTCGCTTCAAGCACACGCAGGAGTGGTAGATTTACGGATCTCCTATGACCGATATTACTGGGTTCGAGCCTCCCTCGGCTGCTGGCGTCGATCGACTTGGTTGCGCTGCTGCTGCTGTATCTTTGACCGGCCGGCATGGGCATGGGCCATGCTCCTTCTCCGGTAAAAAGCCTCCATCATCCTCCTCCTCCTGCTCCTGGGGCCTCGCCAAAGCGGCTTACCTCACCTCCTTTTGCTGCTGTTTACGTCGCCAAAGCCAAAGCCACCAGACCCCAACGGGACGGCACGCTGTTACGGCTCCACTTTCGAACGGCACGGCCGCCTTCTTCGCTGTTACGGCGGTCATCACGCACTTTTCTTATTTTTTTCCCACTCTCTCTCCCCTCTTTCCTTTTGCCGCCTCATTTTCATTCGTGTTTGGGATTTGCAAGATCTTAGCCAAAGCCAAGGGCAGGCATGGGCTTGATTACCTCACAGACAGACTGACACAGCCATCTCTTCATCCCGCCCAAAGAATTTTCCTTGGATTTCACCAACTAGGTACAATATACTATGCGTCTATATGTATGGGAAAGATTCCGACGGATTTGACAGGGGTGCGGGCGGTTTCTCTTGGGATTTGCTGCACAATGTTGCCTCTGTCCTAGCAGAGGCGCATAGGAGAAATAGCCTGTGTCTGTACTATTCAGATTACCAACGTAACACATGATCGCTTTCCTAGCATGCTAAGCTCTGTGCCCAACGCATATGCTCGTCTAAACTAATTTATATACGGTAAATAAGACGCACGTAGATTGTTCTCGCTACGAGATCAAGGCACTAGTATTATCATCTTCACAGCATGATCAGTGAGTGCATCGACACGTTGAGAAAAACAGTCTTCCCTAGGTTCAGCTCATACATAGCTCTTACTTTTAGCATTGATTTCATGATTGATCATGCTGCTCGGCTCAGACAAATAGAAAACATGTTTTCATTCAATTGCTAGCTCCCATAACATGATCGATCAGCAGGGCATTGCTAACTGCGATGCTGCTATTCTACAGAGTACGCGTACACCCTGGGGTGGACGAGAAGAGCGACGTGTACAGTACGGGGTGGTCCTGCTGGAGCTCGTCACGGGCCGGCGGCCCGTGGGGGACTTCGGGGAAGGGGTGGACATCGTGCAGTGGGCGAAGCGGGTCACCGACGGCCGCCGGGAGTGCGTGCCCAGGGTCGTCGACCGCCGGCTCAGCACCGTGCCCATGGACGAGGTGGCGCACCTCTTCTTCGTCTCCATGCTCTGCGTCCAGGACAACAGCGTCGGCGGCCCACCATGAGGGAGGTCGTGCAGATGCTCTCCGAGTTCCAGCGCCACGCCTCCGCCCAGCCCTCGCCGTCTTCGTCGTCGTCCTCGTCGCGGCGCGGAGCAGCCGGATAAGAAGGAGAAGGAGCCCAACTGCTACAAGCTGTTCCCGGACCTGCTCACCTGAGGCGTGCAGGAGGCAGATTCGAGCAGCAAAATTAATACCGTTGCTACACTGCTACTACTACAGACCCAGCATTGATCAGGGGCTGAAGAATTACAGTACTGCTGCTAGCATTCTACAGTTTGTTCGACAGTGATGGTGGTGACAGAAGATGGAGATGAGCAATAAACATGCAACTTTGTGCATGTTTTCTCTTCTCGTCTTCGTTTTTCTATATATTTTTCCTTCTTCATCAAAGGTGTATAGGGTTTGATGATCATATGTACTACCGCCTAGGGGTTTGTGCTGTCCAATGAATAGTCCTTTTTTCCATCATAGCTTTGGCCCTCTGTAATCTGGTAATCTTCAGCCACCATCCATTGTCATCCCCTTTACACTAATCCTTGTTTATGCTCATTCTGTACTACCAGGACTACTTCACGGCTTTTTGTATTGCTTGAGCGAATTTTGTCATCAATGGGGTGTGGTAATGATCTGTTCGAAGATTCTTGACTGAAACTTTGGTTTCAGGAAAAGTGAGAAGAAAAAAGATAAAGAAAAGTAGTTCGCAGTCTTTGAAAAACGTTTCCATTCCCCCAAAGCTTAAAGCATTCGGATAGGGACTTGAATTGCACAGCTTTATCGAAATAAAGGAGGGTCAAAAACATGGTGGAAAAGAGTTTTCAAGAGTTCCCATCATGGGTCGATGATGCATGGTTTCAGTGATTGCAGTGCTCATGTCAGCAACTTACAAGTTATGAAAGTAACCATTACACTGATCAGATGGCAAGTAACATCATCTAAGCTTGATCGTCAAAGTTCATTAAAACTACAACTTTTAGACGATACAAGCCAAAGATGCATACTACAATGCCCTAGATGTTAGCAAATTGTTGTAGTAGGAATCATTGGCTTGGAATAGCAAAAATGTACATACAGAAATCTAAAAGGAGAATGTTCTGTTCATCTCAGTAGTTTTGACAAGGAATCCCCAAAGTAATGGAGATGGCTACGGGGTTCCCCTATAGAGCTCATCTATTGGATTTCGGTATTGCCCCCTCCTCTACAGACTACAGCTAGGGTGTGTCACTAGCCCAGTAAATTAAATAATCCACCACAAAATTTCTACAGTAGTTATAAAGGAATGTCCTATAGGAAAATGCTTCTTCAGTCGAATAGTTAGTTGATAGCATGATTGCACCTCAATAGGTAATTGCACTTTGCTCTCAAAGAGGAAGAGGTAATTCCACTTGACATGTTACCATGTGAAAAATACAAGACCGCCACAAATGGTTGAGAAGCAAGCCACTGTCAAAAGATGCTCAGGTTTGAACATACTAATTGTCCAGGTGCTATGCTTCTCCCATTCCGCAGACGCAAGACTAATGGCTATTTCTGTCTTCATTTCACTTGACACTAGAAGCTCACCATAGCTTTTAGGAAACCTAATCAGTAGTTAGCTGTCTGCTCTTGCTTCAGTGCTCTCCAACCGATATCCCGCCTGAAGAATCCTTCTGGCCAGTCAACAACATCAACTGCATCGTATGCTCTTGACCTCGCTTCTTCAATGTCCTTGCCCTTTGCAGTGACACCAAGAACTCGGCCTCCGACAGCAACGAGGTTGCCTTCTCCATCCAAAGCTGTTCCAGCATGAAATATCTTAACGGCTGGCGAAACCTGCTCGGCCTTGTTGATATTTTTTATTACAGTTCCCTTCTTATAAGAGCCAGGATATCCTTCACTTGCCATCACAACCACCATTGCGATTTCAGGTGACCAGGTTAACGATACCTTGCCCAGTTCCCCTCTGCATGCAGATAGCAGAACCTGTGCAAGATCAGACTCTAATCTCATCATCAAAACCTGAGTGAAAGAAAATGGATTAATAGAGCAATGCACAATCATAATTTGATGGGCAAAACACGTGCCAGGTGAACTGGGAAATATAAGAAACATATTAAAAATGTGCTCAGTAAGATTCTGTGTGGCACTACAGAAGCATGATTGACATATGTGTTAAGCAAATAAATCACCCCAGCTATCAAATATTTATGAAATCCTACCAAACTTAAAAGGTGAATTAACGTTAAGTTTATATCCGGATCATTAATTTTAAGTTCATATGCCTTTAAGCAGACAGCTAAAAATTGAATATCCAACGAATTTCAAGCGCTTCTGGAATTACCGAATTACATGGAACAATAGAAACCTTCAGCATGGAACAAAAGCAGGATGCGCCACTTTTGTGTCACAATTAAATGTATATGAGAATAAGATACAAAGTTCTGATGGCATTTGTAAGGCACACACTGTGTTACATATGTATACTGTTTTGGACCTGAGCATATTCTAGAATATGTACATCAGATTGCCAATTTGTATCACCATATGCTACTAAAATGTTATGAAAAAACAGTATTATGATGGTTTTATGAATCTACTAGTTTGTACTTTCATTTTGCTAATATCAGATATTTATCTTATCTATACTTATAAAACATGGTAATTCCCTACAGGCTACAATGGTTCAATTGGAGTGGATGAGTGGTTCTCAAGGGGAGGACCAAGGGGCCAGGGCAACTTTGTTACATATAGGATCTAGGCATTCCCATGTCTCATTAGAAGTTGCTTTCTTGGCTTTCCTAGCACAGCATCTTTCCAATCACTAGAGGGCCGGAATTATCTTTCTACCTTTAACACACAGATTCCACCATTGTCACTGTAGTATACGAACCACTCACTGTTCTGCACTAGAAGACGGACCAGGAAAAGAAGTAGACTCCTTGTAAGGTAAAGTGAATTGTACAGACAGATCTATTAGGAGAGCTTCATTAGGGATCACTAAAGCATGAGAACTTCATTAAGGCATCACTAAAGAAACTATGAAGCGAACTTCATTGGGGCATAGCTAAAGTATGAGAACAAACACTGTTGGGAAGGAATTCAAAACACATTGCATTCTATAGTCCAACTTCATCAAGAACACTTTGATCATACATTAACTATGAAACCAAAGACAACACTTGTAATGCTTGAACTGGGAAATATAGATATCTTAATAGGCAGATGACAGACAACCACTAACCTGGCATTCAGGATCCCCAAATCGCACATTGTATTCAATAAGCTTAGGCAGACCAGATTTCTTCTCTACCATAAGCCCAGCATATAATACACCAACAAACTTGCATCCTTCAGCAGCCATACCTTTAACAGTTGGAATAATTATGGTTTCCATGATCGTTTGCTTGAGCTCTTCCGTCACTATTGGAGCAGGGGAATATGCACCCATACCACCCGTGTTTGGGCCAACATCACCATCACCAACTCTTTTATGATCCTGTGCTGATTCAAGTGGCAAAGCATTTTCACCATCTACTAGTGCAAAGAAAGAGGCTTCTTCACCCTCCATATACTCCTCAATGATGATCCGTGAACCAGCAGAACCAAATGACTCTTCAACCAGCATAGAGTCTATTGCTTCGAATGCCTCATCCAAAGTCATAGCAACAACGACGCCCTTTCCAGCAGCCAATCCATCGGCTTTTAACAACAATAGGGGCCCCTTGATCCTTGACGTATTGTTTAGCTTTCTCGGGATCCGTGAATGTGTGATACTACATGAGAGACAGAAAAGTACTAGTATTAGCTTGATTTGTATGACTTAACATCTGAAAATTCACATAAGTATCAAATAAAGAGGAGTATCAATTTCACTGTTCTTGTTAAAGTAATGTTACAGTCTTTTTCTGCAGTAATAAGACAAAAATAATTAAGTAATCATCTTTTAGAAAATTTCAAGAACTATGAACAATATTTAAAATAATGCAGTCACACAGTCAAAGTTATTCCAGCAGAAAGTCAAAGCTGGTTGCGATACTTCTAGAGTATGTAATTCGTAATGGTAATTCAGTACAAAATGAACATGGTTAGCAACACTGCCTCTGGACGGAGGAAATATGCTTAAGCCTAAAATAATGTACCCTTTCTTAAACATGGAGAACACTAACATCAACCATATGCAGGCATCTCATGGAAACAAACCCCTGTAGTCCCTGGAAGACTGCGGTAATAAACACAAATGTAAACTGAAGTACCTGAGCAGTCGGAATATTGTACTTATAACACAACTTCTTCATAAACTCCTTTGAACCCTCCAATGCTGCAGCCTCCGATGAAGGACCAAAGGCTGGTATCCCAGCTTTGACAAGGTCATTCGCAAGACCCGCAACAAGAGGACCTTCAGGACCCACTACCACCATTCCCACTCCTCTCTTGTGGCAGAACGATATAACAGCATCACTATCGGAGATGTCTAAGTCCGATATACAGATTGCATCTCCAGATTGAGCAATACCAGCATTACCAGGGGCACATAAAACTGCCTCACAAGAAGGTGAACGGTTCAAAGCAAAACAAAGTGCATGCTCCCTTCCTCCTCCACCAATGACCAGCACAATTATCTTCCCTTCTGATAACAGAACAACCAAAAATTAAACATTGGTGTTGCACTTTGCATTTAACTGGCTGCTGATATTAACTAGAAGAAAGGTTTTGGCCTTGGAATTCATCTCAAAACGCATTACAAATTAGGTTTTACAATAACGCATTATTATTCTTTTAACACCAAATGGTTCCTATAGAGTTCACACACAACTGATCCGAAAGTAATTTACCAGCAACGATGGTACCGTCCTCCGGCGAAGCTTCAGGCTTGAGCGCCATCTTTCTGAATTGGCTGACAACCAAGCGAGAATGGCGCGCGGCGTGCCGCACGGCATTACTAGAGATATTATTACTCCACGACCCGAGGAACAGGGTAAGATACTGAAGGCTTCAAGCCGCCGCACAAGTGATTACTGGACGGCGCATACGGGCCGTGCCCGGCGGCGAGCTTGATACTGTAAGCAGCACAGGCCATGGACCTTCTTTGTTCCCGGATTCGAGCTGATCATCAACTAAAGACGCATTAGATTAAGCTGGAAATCATCCATTTGCACAGAAGGCGGCCGGCAGGACCGCAGGAGGCGGTGAGTTCAAGTTTAGAAGCACGCTTACCCTTAGACGGCACCTTGCGAATCGGAGAGAGAGACGGCGAGGACCAGAAGGTCGAAGACGACAGGTGGGGAAGCACGACGCTGGAGTGGCGTGGTCGGAGAGGGGCGCAGCTCGGAGGGAAGGGAATCAGCGGCGGCTTCGGGGGGAGGATTGGGATTCGTTCCCCGCTCTAGGGTCTCGGCCCCGGCTCCTCGTTCTGATGGGCTGGATTAACTGCTCATAGGGCCTCTGAGGCCTTTCAGATCGCCGTACGGGATTCTTCGGCCTCCAATCGATCCGTCAGTCGGGCCATCGGCGCCATGTTGGCGGTTGGCACGGGTGCGGCGAATCCTATTCTACGCCCGCTGTAATGAATAGCAGCAAAACGCGCACCCTCTGCGTAGCTAATTCGGCGTTATGGGCCTGGCCCATTTACGTCCACGCGTCTGACGGGAGGAGGAAGACGACCGGATGGAGATGAGCACGACGCAGGGACCGAGCACTCGTCGCAGACGGGGACGGCGCGGCTAGCCGCGACGTCGCTGGCCAGACGAGGGATGGACCTCACCGGAGACGGGGACGACGCGGCTGGCCGCGGCGTCGCCGGCGTAGGTGAGGAACAAACTTAACTTGGGGGGTAGGGGTCGGGTGCGGTGCAAAGGAGTGCTGCGAGCTCGCCAGCGACGAGCCTTAGGGTTTGGGTGGTGGGGATTCACCGGGGGGTTTAGAGGGATGCCGGGGGGTGGCGGCGGACCGGCGGATTGAGGAGGGCGGGGCGGCGAGGCGCCGCGGGAGCGGGGCCGGCCGCGGGTGGCGGCAGCAGGCGGTCGGCCGGCGTTGGACGCGGGGGGTCGAAGGTGGGAGGCGGGAGGCCGGCGTTGGAGGCGCGGGCGGGAGGAGGAAGACGGCCTCGACTCGACGCGTCGCTGCGCTAACCAGCGCGTCGAGCGTAGAATAGGAGCCCCCCACGGGTGCTCCTGGGGTGCTGCTTTTTGCCGCTTTAGCGGCGTGAGCGTGTCGCGCCGCGCACTGTTTCTCTGCTTCGTGCGGTTACGTGGGCCGGCCCATTTCCTCAGCTTCGTACAGGTTCCTTCGGTTCGTCGAGCGAAGCTTTTGGTTCGTCGAAAGGAAACAAAAAACAAAGCTTTTGTTTGTCGAGCGAACTTTTCTGTGCTGTACGCGACGACTGATTCCGCCAGCTCCAATTTTTTGAAGCGTGCTTTTCTTTTTCGTATCTTTTTTCTCATCTTTACAGATTCGTCTCCATTTATATTTTCTAGGTACGGTTAACCTTATTAGCATTTTATGTTTTATGTTCAACAATATTATTATAACTTTTTTTAAGCTGAACACATTTGAATTTTGTATAAATTGAAATCTGTTTTTTTTAACCTAATCAAATTTTGAGTTTTGAATAAATTTGAAATCTGAAAAATTCAAATTCTGAACAAATCCCAATCTGAACAAAATTTTAATCTGAAAAAAATTTAAAAAAAAAATTGAACGATTTTAAAAGTGAACAGAAAATGGCGGTGAACGGAAACTATTTTGAACGATAAAAAATGAACATGAAAGATCTATTTTTTAACTATTTTTAAAAAGTGAACAGAAAAATTATGCTAGAACATATATATTGAATTGAACTTTTTTCAATTACAATATTGACCTCATCTGAACGGTTTTAAAAAGTGAACAGAAAATGGCAATGCACGAAATTTATTTTTGAACGATTTTAAAAAGTGAACATAAAATGGCGGTGAACGGAAAGTATTTTGAACGACTTAAAAAATGAACATGAAAGATCTATTTTTAAACGATTTTTAAAAGTGAACAAAAACTATTTTGGAACAATTTTAAAAGTGAACATAAAATATCGGTGAATAAAAGCTATTTTTGAACGATTTTAAAAAGTTAACAAAAAGGTCAGTGAACAAAAATTATTTTTGAACAGATTTAAAAAGTGAACAGGAAAAAGATTTACGAAACGAAAGTTATTATTGAACGATTTTAAAAGTGAACGATAATTATTTTGAACGATTTTAAAAAGTGAACAGAAAAGGTCGGTGAACAATAATTACTATTGAACAGATTTAAAAAGTGAACAGAAAATTTTTATGAACAAAAGTTATTTTCGAACAATTTTAAAAGTGACGAAAATGATTTATTTTTGAAACGATTTTTAAATTGAACAGAAAAATGAAAAATGTCGGTGAACAACAAATATTTTTGAAGTGAACAGAAAATATCGGTGAACGAAAACTATTTTTGAACGATTTTAAAAGTGAACAAAAACATATCGGTGAACAAAAACTATTTCGAAAATGAATGAACTTTTTAAATTTGAAAGCTAAACATTTTTTGAATATGAACAAATTTTAAATGTAAACTTTTTTTAAACATTTTTCAAAAATCGTAAAAAAAATGAAAAATTAGAAAAGAAAAAAATATTGAAAAAAACGAAAATTAAAAATAAAAAACAAAAACAAAAAAGAAATAGAAAAGAAACGAAAAAAGTAAAGAAAAAGAAAACGAAACTAAAAAAGGAAACAGAAAAAAGAAAAACAAAAAACAAAGAAAAGAAAAAGAAAACAATTGGAAAAAGAATCAGGAAAAGAAAATAAAATAAAAAGAAGAAAACATGAATGAAAAAAGAAAAAGCTTAAATGGGCCGGCCCGTTGAGGCGCGGGGGTGCGCAGCGCCATGTCCTTTTGCCGCTAAAGGCGGCAAATAGGATTCCACTGCTCCTGGGGTGCCCCTATACCCCGCCTAACGCGGATGTAGGATAGCGTCGCGCACCCACTGCGCGTGAAATGGGCCGGCCCAAAAACTGCACAGGTACGCTCATTTTTTCTTCTTTATTTTTTGTTTTATTTTATTTTTTCTTTTCTTTTTCATACTATAAGAAGAAAATGTGTTTATATTTGTGAAAAATAAAAAATTGTAATAAAAATATATTTCTATATTTTTAAAATAATATATTTATTGTATTTGAATGATTTTAAAACATGAAAATTATGTATTTGAACGAATGTTTAAATATAAACTTTTATGTTATTTGAAAGATTTTTTAATAAATATTTATCTTATTAAACGATATTTAAAAATGAATAATTACGTTATTTGAACAAAACCGTTTTAGAATGATTTTAAAAATCAATAAATAATGGTGGTGAAGATAAATTATTTTTGAACAATTTTGACAATGTGAACAGAAAAGGTCGATGAACGAAATTTATTTATGAACGATTTCAAAAGGTGAACAGAAAATTCTGTGAACGGAAATTAATTATGAACAATTAAAAAATGTGAACAAATAAGTATTTGAATGGAAACTATTTATGAAAAATTTAAATAAAACTGATCCGAAATTATTTTAAAAGTGTATAGAAAATGTCGTTGAACGAAAATTATTTTTGAACGGTTTTTAAAAGGTGAACAAAAAAGGTTTGTGAACGGAAGCTACTTTTTAAGAATTTTTAAAAATGAACAAAAACCGTTATGAACATTTACCTCATTTGAACAATTTTCAAATATGGACATTTATGTTATTTGAACATTTTTACGATAAGAACATTTAATTTACCTCATTTGAACGATTTTAAAATATGAACATTTATATTATTTGAACGATTTTATGATAATAATATTTACCTTATTCGAACGATTTTCAAATATGAACATTTATGTTACTTGAACAATTTTTTAAAATTTATTATTTAAATTATTTTTAATATAAATAATTTCTCAATAATTTTTTTATTATTTGAACAAAAAACTCAAATCTAAACTCAAAAAAGGACAGAAGACAAAAAAGGAAAATAAACATAAAAAGAAATAATAAAAATGAAAAAAGAAGAATTGCAAAGAAGAAAAACAAAGAAACGAAAAAAAGGAGAAAGAAACAGAAAAACAAAAAAAAACAGTGAAAAAAACCGGATTCGCTCTTAATGGGCCGGCCCATCCGCGACGGGGGGTACCCGGAGCTATGTTAGCTCCGCGGTACGCGGGGGTATAGGGTCCGTGGTGCTCCTGTGTGCCGCTCTTAGCGGCGCGGGCACGTAATGCCGCCTGAAGCGGTTCGAGACGGGCCGGCCCAGTTACGCTTCTTCTGGTAAGATCGATCAATTGATTGAATACGTACTAGCTAGCTTCCCTTATATATATAAAAATAGACGGACACGGATTTTTGGCTCATGGGTGCAGATGCACCCACTGGGTAAAACATTTTTAGTTTTTTTTCAATGTGTCAAAAAATTCCGAAAAAAAATTCGGACATGCATCAACATTTTTAGTGCTAGCACAAAAAATTTCGCTGTGAAAAGACATTTTGTATGACCTGTGCAAAAAAAGACAAAACCAAGTCTCGTACAAAAGTCTTTTGTAGCAATCCGGATTTGTCTTTTTTGCACAGGTCGCACAAAATGTCTTTTCACCGCGAATTTTTTTGTGCTAACATGAAATATGTTGAACTATCTCCATATTTATTTTTGAAATTTTTTGACATTTGGAAAATGGTTTTTTTGGGTCATGGGTGCAGATGCACCCATGACCCGAAATGGATTTCCGAAAATAGACGTACTAGCTAGCTCGTTTTTCTTTCGTTTTTGTCCCCCAACTGCACACAACATTGCGACGTACGGATCTATGAACCAAAATTAAGCTGGCTCACGTTCCCGTCAATCAATAAAAAAACTAATCAAAGCCCATCACTCTTGGCTGTATATTGTGTTGTACAAATGCTTGCAGGATACAAAAATACGAGCTACCTAGTAGATTTTGTATCGGGTATTTTTTTTTGAAAATATTTTTAATTCCCTGAACATGTTTTTTAGCCAGTGAACATTATTTTAACTCGAAAACATTTCATTAAACTATGTGAACAATTTTAAATATCAATACAACATTTTTGAATTCAAGAATGTATTTTTTGAACATATACTATCTTTGAACGGTTTTAAAAAGTGAACAAAAAATGGCAGTGAACGGAATTTATTTTGAACGATTTTAAAAAGTGAACAAAAAATGATGGTGAACGGAAATTATTTTGAACGATTTTAAACGTGAACAGAAAAGGTCGGTGAACGAAATCTATTTTTGAACGATTTAAAAAGTAAACAGAAAAAGTCTCTGAATAGAAATTATTTTTGAATGATTTTTGTAAAGTAAACAAAATAGGTATTTGAACGGAAACTATTTTTGAACGATTTTACCAGTAACTATTTTAAAACGATTTTAAAAATTTACAGAAAATTTCGATGACAGAAATTATTTTGAAATTTTTTACAGAGTGAACATAAGCTATTTTGAACTATTTTTAAAAAGTGAACAGAAAATGGCGGTGAACGAAATTTATTTTTGAACAATTTTAAAAGTGAACAGAAAAATGGCGGTGAACGGAAACTATTTTGAACCATTAAAAAAATGAACATGAAGATCTATTTTTGAACGATTTTTAAAAGTGCACATAAAAAGTGTGCTAGAACATATATTTTAAATTGAACTTTTTTCAATTAGAATATTGACCTCATCTGAACGGTTTTAAAAAGTGAACCGAAAATGGCAATGAACGAAATTTATTTTTGAACGATTTTAAAAAGTGAACATAAAATGACGGTAAACGGAAACTATTTTGAATGATTTAAAAATGAATATGAAAGATCGGTGAAGAAAATAAATTTTTCAATATCATATACAAATGATGAAAAAAGAAAACAAAAAAAGAAACCAAAAACTGAACAAATTTGAAATCTTCATAAATTTGAAATTAAATAATTTCGTATTTGAAAAATTCAAAATCTGAACGAAATTTGAATTTGAACAAATTCAAAATCTGAACAAAAAAAGAAAAATGAAAGAAACAAAAACGAAAAAAGAAAAATGAAAGAAACAAAAAAGAAATGAAAAAAGAAAAAAACGAAAAAAGAAACGAAAAAAAAAAAAAAAACAGCAACTGGGCCGGTCGTTGGAGCGCGTAGGGACGCGCGGGCCGGCCCACTTATGCGCGCGGGGTGCGCGGCGCGAGAACCTTTTGCCGCTAAAGGCGGCAAATAGGGTTCGCCGGTTGGCACCTTGATCAGACTCACAGATGTGGCACCTATCCTCATGCTATGGCTTTTCGATAAAGGGAGTTTTATTACTTAAAGAGTTTTAAGCATTACACCCGGCCTCTGCATAACTAGGATGCACACAGCCCACTCAGTTCGACAAGTATCATAACATAGGAAAAACAAGGCGAATTACATATCATAATGAAAAATTGTAGAAACGCCTAAGGGGGCATGGGGCAAATCCGGAGATTATGTTGCCATCCATGCTGGGAGTAGAATTCCCACGCCGCAGCCTCCAGCCGTGTAGACACCTCCATAAACAGATCGCGATGCTCCACACGCTGTAGAGGGGACCATGAACACCGGTAAATGACCTGCATAAGAGAATCATTTTTATCATTAAAAACCTTATCATTTCTACATAGCCATAGCGACCATATAACGGCAATCGCTCCCACCCTAATAAGTAGTTTAAACCTAGGATCCACCCCATTTAGCCAATTGCCAAAAATATTCGCAATGCTCCGTGGTGGATGTAAGTTAGAACCTATCTGGATGGCTGGCCATATAGATCTCGCAAAATTGCAATGAAAGAAAAGGTGCTTTATTGTCTCATCGTGATGACAGAAGACACACTTTTTACTTCCCTGCCAATTCCGCTTTGCAAGGTTATCTTTGGTTAGGATTACCCCTCGATGAAGATACCACGCAAACACCTTAGTTTTAAGCGGGATCTTCATCTTCCAAATTTTCTTATTATTATCAACGGGCATGTTAGGTTTGATTAATGCATTGTACATAGAATCAACGGAAAACTTTCCACTCCCGTTGAGATTCCATCGAAATTCATCGGATCCCTGCGTTAGCTGAACTGAAGCTAAACGCTGAAGTAAAGCATTCCAGGATGCTTGTCTAGGACCAAAGAGACTTCGCCTGAACGTCACATTTGGTGGGGAAGTTTCCATCACCTTAGCGAGAGTATCGCTTTTGTGGCGCACAATGTTGTACAAAGCCGGAAATTGTTCTCGGAGGGTGGCATTTCCTAGCCAGACATCCTCCCAGAATCTAATTTCCGAACCATCCTTAATAGAGAAAGACCCGTATGGGAAGAAAATTTTCTTCGTAGCCATGAGGCCCGCCCAAAAGTGTGAGTCACCAGGTTTCCAATAAACCTGGGACAACACATTTGAGTTAACGTACTTTCTCCTAAGGAGAGTTTGCCAAACTCCTTCTTCAGACAGAAGCTTGAAGATCCATTTACCAAGTAGGGCCCTGTTCTTGACCTCAAGGTCATGAATCCCAAGTCCTCCTTGGTATTTTGGGCGGCAAACCACACTCCATTTAGCCAGTCGATATTTCTTTTTGTCATTATCACCTTGCCAAAAGAATCTTGATCGAAAATAATCCAATCGTTTTAAGACTCCTTTTGGAACTTGAAAGAAAGATATCATATACAGTACCATATTAGTTAGTACTGAGTTAATGAGTACCAATCTTCCGCCAAGAGATAATAATTTTCCTTTCCAGCTATTTAACCTAATTTGAAGTCTCCCCTCCACCAATTTCCATTCAGCATTCGTAAGTCTCCGATAGTGAATCGGAATGCCCAAATACTTAATAGGAAACTGCCCTTGCCCACGGCCAAATAGATCAGCATACAGAGAGACATCATCTTGAGCCTTGCCAAAACAAAACAACTCACTCTTATGGAAGTTTATCTTAAGACCCGATAATTGCTCGAACGCTGATAAGATCAACTTCAGGTTCTTTGCCTTTTCGATGTCATGTTCCATAAATAGAATTGTATCATCAGCATATTGAAGAATGGATAATCCTCCATCAAAAAAATGAGGAATCACACCTTCAATTTGGCCATTAGATTTTGCGCGTTCAATCATGACGGCTAGCATATCAGCCACTATGTTAAATAGTATTGGCGATAATGGGTCACCTTGTCTAAGCCCTTTCTTGGTCTGAAAGTAATTGCCAACGTCATCATTGACTCGAATGGCAACACTTCCTCCCGAAACGAAGCTATGTATTAAATTACGCCACTCAGTAGAAAACCCTTTCATTCTGAGAGTTTCCTGAAGAAATGACCACTTAACCTTATCATAAGCTTTTTCAAAGTCAATCTTTAAAATCACCCCATTCAATTTTTTCCAATGTAGTTCGTGAACATTTTCATGCAGGATAATAACACCATCCAGGATGTTACGACCTTTCATGAAAGCAGTCTGAGATGGACGAACCACATGGTCAGCCACATTGTTCAGCCGTATTGTAGCGACTTTGGTGAAAATTTTAAAACTAACATTAAGAAGGCAGATAGGTCTATATTGTTGGATTCTTTCAGCTTCATTAATCTTAGGCAATAAAATTATTTCACCAAAGTTCAACCGCAACAACTCTAGTTATCCGTCATGAAGACAGCTGAACAAATCCATAAGATCTGGTTTTATAACAACCCAAAAGTTCTGAAAGAACTCAGCCGGGAAGCCATCAGGACCAGGAGCTTTATTGTGTTCCATTTGGAAGACAGCTTTCCTTACTTCTTCCTCAGAATAAGGTGCAATAAGTAAGCTATTTTCCTCGTCTGAAACCTGGGGTATGTCATTTGTTCGGGTCTCATCCATAAAGAAGTCACCTTCCTCAGGTGCTCCGAACAAACCTTTGTAATAATTAGTAATGTACGACTTGAGTAGCTCATGGCCCTCAATAAGACCCTCATCTTGTAGAAGGGAATGAATACGTTTCTTCCTATGCCTGCCATTGGCAATACTATGGAAGTATCTAGTATTCGAACCCCCTTCTAAAATGAATTGGGCTTTAGAGTGTTGATACCATTTAAGCTCCTCCTCACGAAGTAGTTTAGCTATCTCCGCATTCGATTGGCTTTTTAGCTCAATTTCTTGCGTGGATAGTAGACGAACTTCTGCCAACTCCTCAAGCGCATCAATACACGAGGAGAGTCGTTGCTTTTCTTTTTTAAGTAAACCTGTTATGTGACAAGCCCAACCAACCAGGTGTGTACGTGTTGCACGTATTTTGTTATTTCACCTTTGAATTGGCGTATTAACAAGATGCCACAGTGTCAGTGCCACGTATTTTGTTATTCCACAGTGCCAGTGCCACGTATTTTGTTATTCCACCTTTGTTATTCCAACTAACCTATTAACAAGATGCCACAGTGTCAGTGCCACGTATTTTGTTATTCCACAGTGCCAGTGCCACGTATTTTGTTATTCCACCTTTGTTATTCCAACTAACCTATTAACAAGATGCCACAATGCCAGTTCATGTTTTTTGTGGGTTTTTCCTTTTCAGAAAATTTAGTAAGAAAATATCCTCAGAATTGGACGAAAATCAACGGACATCAATATTTCACCGAAACAATCACGGAGCCCGAAGGATTGCCAGAGAGGCGCCAGGGGGCGCCCTCACCAAGGCTCGGAGCGGGCCCCCTCTCTGTCGCACCGAGGGGTGGTGTGGGCCCCTCGGGTGCCCTTCGATGCCGCCCCTTCGCTTATTTATTCCTCCTGCCCTGAAAACCCTAAGTACCCGAGTCATATTCCACGAAAAGTTTCAGAGCCGCCGACGTCGTCAAACCCTACTCGGGAGGGTTCCTGAAGCTCTTCCCGGTACCCTACCGGAGGGGAGATCATCACCGGAGGGCTCTACATCACCATGCCTGCCTCCGGAGTAATGCGTGAGTAGTTCATCCTTGGACTACGGGTCCATAGCAGTAGCTAGATGGTAGTTGATGGGGGATACTTTATAGGTAGGCTCATGGACCCGGAAAGTAGACCCGCCAAGATCAAGAAGGCCAAAGCCGAGTCATACATGAAGTCGCATGGGCTGGGCTGGAGACAAGCCGACCAAGGCCCATGATGGAGCAGGGACCCGTCAGGAAGGAGTCCAAGTACAACCCGGAGCTCTAACTTGGAAGACCAAGACGTAGAGTAGGACTCCGTGTTCTAGTATGACTCGGTGTAAGTTGTAAATCCAGGGACCCGGCCACCTTTATAAGCGGGGTGCTGGACCTTAGATCGATAAGCAATCAAGGAATCGCGAGATCCATAGTCGCCGACTCCCCAGATAGGAGCCAGAACCCTGCAATCGAGATCTAGAGCAATAAAGAGAAGCAGAAAGTAGGTCTTTACCTCTAATCAAGAGGGGCCGAACCTGGGTAAATCTGTGTCCCTAGGCGAGATTAACCTCTCCTACGTACTTCGATCATCAATGGCCCCAGAATTCACCTTCCCAGAGGAAGGACTTGCCGTGACAACCCCACGATAGTTGGCGCCCACCGTGGGGCAGGAGATGCGAGGAGTTGAGATCGTGGGAGCCGCTCGCCGGGCCATGGAGAAACTCGCCATCGGGCGAGTCTACACTGATGAGCATGGAGAAACCGAGATCGATGACTCCGGCTGGACTCCAGAGATGGAGGAAGTCAACGAGCGTTATCAGCTTGTCTTTGGAAGGATCAACATGTTCGTCGGCATGGTTTGCGCGTCGGGTCTTCGCGCTAACTCGGCGGAATCAGTATCAGAGCCAACAGTTGTTGTCGAATCCGACGGCGAGGAGTCGGTCGGTACATCAGAAGTCGGCATCATCGCCGAGCCAGAGAAACAACTTGCTGTCAACCATGAAGAGGAGTCGCTGGCGGAGCCACGTATGGAGCCAGATTACGACGCCGATTCAGAGTCTATCTTGCCCTTGTTCGAGGATCGGCTTGGGTATGGAATTGAGGAGGAGGATTACGCGGAGTCGCCAGTACGCGCCCGCGTCGTTGGAGTCTACATGTCTGGGAATGGCGGAAATCAGTTTGATCCAAGTCTACTGACAAAGGAAATCAATGCAAGCAACGCAGCAGAACGGGCGGCCGAGTTAGCCAGCGCGCGTGCTGCAATGGAGAGGCAACTAGCAGAAATCAACGAGGCAAATCGCAGATTGGCAGAAGAGCGGGCCCGGGTCTAGACAGAGGCCCAGGTTGTAAGGAGTCGCCAGGAGGAACTCACCTCTATTCATCATCGCAGGGCGAGGAGTCGCCTACGTTGTCGTGGGGTTGTCACGGCAAGTTCTTCCTCAGGGAAGATGAGTTCTGGGGCCATTGGTGATTGAAGTACGTGGGAACGGTTAATCTCGCCAGGGAACAAGGATTTACCCAGGTTCGGCCCCTCTGATTAGAGGTAAAGACCTACTTCCTGCTTCTATGTTATTGCTCTTTACTAGATCTTGATTACAAGGACCCGGCTCCTACAACTCAGGAGCCGGCGACTTCTCCCTGGTGGCTAGGGTTTCTCTAACTTGATTGGGCTTAGCTCACTACGATCCAGGACCCCCCTTATAAAGGTGGCGGGTCCCTGGACTTACAATCTGTATCGGGTTCTACTCATATACGGAGTCCTACTCTAGGCTTTGTCCTTCCAAACTAGAACTCCGGGTTGTACTTGGACTCCTTCTTCGGACGAGCCCCCTTCTCCACACGGGCCTTGGTCGGCTTGTCTCCAGCCCAGCCCATGTGACTCGTCCCGTGACTCGGCATTGGCCTTCTTGGTCTTGGCGGGTCTACTTTTCGGGTCCATGGGCCTACCTATAAAGTATCCCCCCATCAGTAGCCCCCGAATTTATCTTGGGCGCAGCTTGGCGGCTTTCTCTGACTTATTGGTCCGACTCCCTGGGTCGACTCCTTCCATTTGAGCCACAGGTTCCAAAGTCGCTTGTTGTTAGGTCCAAGATGAATTCCTGCATATAACATAAAACACATAAAAGATGAGTCCATCCTCATTCCTTGTTCAAGTCATCACCCTTGCCCTTGCACATGCTGGCCGGGTTTGTTGTGACTCTTGCGAACAAGGACTAGATAACTTGACTTTCATTGCCACAGGACTCGCCATTCTGGGACAAGCCGGCTTTTTCCACTTCTGTGACTTTAACTTTTCTCTGCTATGTCCTTTCTATCTGTTAACCACTGAACCATTACTAATGAAACGTTATCCACAGTTTACTGTGGACCTGTACTGTAACTCTCTAGGGTTTTACCCTCTTTATAAATACCGAAGGGTTAGGTCTTAAACCTTACTTGCCCCCTTCAGCTCAAAATCTCTTCTTTCTCTTCGCGCCCATCTCTTCCCGCACCCAGCACACACTGCCCGCACGCCATGGCTCCCAAGCGCGCAAAGACCGCACCTAAGGCCAAGGCATCCTCGTCGAGCAGGACGGTGGACATCGCCGCCGCGGCCGCGGCCGCCGCGAAATCCTCCTCCAAGTGATCGATTTCCGCCGATTGGGGTGGATCTACGGTCACGGCGGAACAATTGAAGACTCACAAGCTCTCAGGTCTGATTCCTTCCAGTGCTCAAGCTCGAGCCCCAGGGGATGAAATCGTTCCCTCTCCCGCTAAGGGTGAGGTGGTTGTTTTCGTGGAGCATCTCTTCCGCGGATTTTCTCCCCCCGGTGATCTTTTCTTCCGTCAACTCCTCGATCTCTATCATCTGCAGATTCACAATCTAGCTCCTAATTCCATTCTCACTCTTTCCAAGTTCGTGACTTTGTGTGAGGATTACCTCCAAATTAAACCAGATCTCAACCTTTGGCTCGAACTCTTCTACTGCAACCCCCAACCCGAGACTTCTGGGGGCCCTCTCCTCCAATGTGGCACTGTTTCCCTTCAGCGGCGCCTCCACTCTGTATTCCCAAAACCTGTCTTTCCTAACCGCATCAAGGACTGGCAGAAATCCTTCTTCTACTGCAAGGACACCTCCCCTACAGGTGAACCAAAGCTTCCTTTATTCTCTAAGGATCGCCTCCGGGCGACTCCTCTTATGAAAGCTAGATGCTCTGAGGCCGCCCGGCCAAGAGTCGAGTCTCTGATCACTCGAATCCGGGCCCTCTTATCTCATAACTTGGAAAATATGGATCTGGTCCGCTGCTGGACGACTTGGAGAATCCAGCCTCTGAGTCCTAGGACTCGGCTGATCTGTTCATATACTAGATGTGCTGGTGATGACCTCTGAGTTACGGAGCAATTATCTGATGGACCCGAACTTGGTCGGCTTATCAAAAAGCTGACTGGGAAACCGGTGAAGGACCAAGCCCATTTTGGGCTCCAGCCATTTTGCTCCACCAACCCAGCTCCTGATGTAAGTATCATTCTCTACTTTATTTCTACCTTGATCTTACTTGTACTACTTACTGACTCACTTTTGTTGACTCTGTTACAGCTCACCGACTCCTTCTGGAAGTCGGCCTCTGGAGCTGGTACTAAAAACAAAGCTGAAGCTGAGGCTGAGGCTGAAGAAGAGGTTGAGGAGGAGACTCCTGCCACAGATCAAACTACTGTGGCAGAAGACACTGACAATGATGACGAGGATTCCTCCCAGGAGGCCGCCACTGAAGATGATGCTGCTGATGAGGAGTCCTCACCAGAGGCTCCAACTGAAAACGTTGTTGAAGAGGAGTCTTCTCGATAGGCTCCCATTGGGGAGGAGATTGACGACGACGAGTCCTCTCCAGAGGCTCCCGTCACTAAACAAGTTGACTCCACTTCTGCTGCTGCTCAGCCATCACCATCTGTGGAGTCCTCAGCTAGGAGTCACTCCTCTTCTTCCCCAGCCTCAAACAATAATGGATCTCGAGAGGCTGTTCCCAAGGTACCACTCTCACGAGTCCTTGGGTCCTCTCGCTCTCCCTACTAAGCCTGAAGAACACATGCAGAGTGTTATCGCCGCCAGGAAGAGGAAACTGCGCTCCGATGGGCCTGCAGATGCTCCCGAGCCTCTGCCTGTCTCGCACCAGCGGAAATCAGCTTCTCCTCCCCACAAGGACGACTCCTACCACTCCGGCATGTCGATGCCTTCTTCAGACTCTCAGGCCTCCTTGGACCTGGAGACCAATGTTGGGTAAGATTCCTTTGTTTCTATACTTGCATTCAAATGACTTCTGCTTTTTCCCTTTTCACTAATTCTGGTGCTGACTTCTATCTTTGTGTATTTCAGGGCTCGGCCTTGTGCTAAAGTGACCAAGCTCCCAGGCATGGTTGATGTTACCTCTGGGCGTGGACCTGTCCCCCCTTCAGCCTCTGAAACGACTAGCACGAGGACAGGTCCTTCCATTGCTGCATCAGCTGGTGCAACTACAACTCCTACTATTCCTGAGTCCCCTTCACGGACTCGGGCGGCGGCTCCAACAATAGTCCAGCCCTCCTCTAGTGCTGCGACTCCTGATACTGCACCTCAAACTCACCCGACTCCTGTGAAGCCGACTCCTTCAGCCTCTCCAAACATCAAGATCAAGTCATCTACTGACTACAGCCGACTTCGGGTGGCAGATAACATGTCATTTTCTGAAGCCTATGCTGAAGCAGTCGACTTGAACGACCAATCTGCTAGGCTGAAGGATGATGAGCAAGCGGCTCTTAGATCTCTCCTCATGGTTCATGAAGTAAGTCCTTTGACTTCACCTTATATGCTTTTCTGGCATCATCCTATCCAAGTAGCCCCCAAGCACCTGTCTGTGGTGACTTGTGACTAGGATAGGTGCTTTGATTTGAAACTGGACTCAATTGCTATATAGAAAAAATTTGCACACTGTAGCCCCCAAGCACTGAGTCCTTAGCTCTACTAGGACTCGGGGCTGCTAATTTACTGTCTGTCGGGTCCTTAGACCAAAAACTTTTGCACGAGTAGCCCCCAAGCGCCGAGTTGTCAGCCTGCGACGACTTGGAGCTACCAACATATGTAATTTACTGATATCTTACTTGAAGAAAAATTTCTGTTCTGCGAGTAGCCCCCAAGCGCCAAGTTGCTAACTTGTGGCGACTTGGAGCTTATGACTTGTCGACTAGGACTCCTGCCTGCTTGCTGTTTATGAAAAAATTGACTCCTGAGTAGCCCCCAAGCGCCAAGTTGTTAACTTGTGACGACTTGGAGCTCATGAGTTCTCAACTTGACTTGTGAAGCTTAATTGTGCTTTATGACTTGTGATTGCAGTGCATTGTCTCCAAGATGAAGAGAGACATGAAAGAGCTTGAGGACCAGGCAGCTGCCAGTGCCAGGTCTGCCATGGCCGAAAAAGAACACTCCCTTCAGCTTGAGAAGGATCTGAAAACCTTGGCTGCTCAACTGGAGCAGGTAAAGAAAGAGTCGGCTGATGCCAAAAAGATTGCTCAGAAGTCAGAAGGCACACAATGACCTAAAGGCTGTTTTTGATACTTGCCGCAAAGGCATTGGTGCCATGTGCCAACACATATTTGGTAAGTTTATGGCTTTTGCTTGCTTCCTTTTTGCACCTTTCTGAATTGCTTTTAGACTGACAATCACTCTTTGATCTCTTTTCCGCAGGGGCCGACTCCCCTAAACTGAAGCTACCCACCAGCAAGCAACTATCTGAGATGCTTGATCACTGTCATGGGCTACAAGAGGGAGCCCGTGCAGTGGTTAAATATCTGAACCATAAGGGCAAGTGCCCCAAGGAGCCTGAACGTCTGGTGGACGAGCTGTCTAGGGCACCGGGCTATATGCGTCTGTGGAAACAGTCTTCATTGAGGAGAGCCTCCATCAAGATCTTGGCTTTAGCCCACAGCTACTATCCAACTGTCATAGAGCCAGCAATGCTTACAATGGGGAAGCCTGAGCAACATGAGGATGGCAAACCTTTTACTCAAGATGACTTCAAGGCTGAAGAAAAATTGGTGCGACCATATGCTTGCGAGATAGCCAATAAGATGGACCCTGAGGTATGGGTTCATCACTATGATTTGGAGAACAAAAGAGTCGCTCCAGAAACTCCTGCGATAGTAAACTTTGGCCGCCCATCACAGGACCCATCTGATGTCTTCTCTTCTTCTACTGGTCCAAGTTCCTCGTCGCCGGCGGCTCCTGCTCCTAGTGCCGAGCCCACTCTGAAGACTCCTGCTGCGCCCACTCCTTCTAGAGCTGTCTCTGGAGACACTCAAAAACAGGCAGAGCTTGCTAAGCATATGAAGAGTCCCAGGGGTACTGGCTTTCAAACGAAGAGAGTCGCCACCAAGCCTCCTTTGAAGCCGGCTCCTCCTTCTGCTGCTCAAGCTAAAGACAAATCTCCTGCAAAGAAGGACTCCTCAGTTCCTGCCGAGAAGTCGACTCCTCTGGAAGACAATCCTTTGAACGATTTTTGATAACTATGTACTGCTGCGCTGCTATTAAAACTTTGTAATTATGCACTGCTGGTGCTTAAACCTTGTTAGGTTTTTTGAACTACTTTGTTCGTGAATTGTGCCAATCGGCTGATGATGACTTGCTTGTTAAACTATGAGATTGATGTATGTCATCTATGCAAGTCATTCTATAGTTCTTATAACCCATCTAATTACCCACTGATGAATAAGTAGGCCCTGCATGACTCCTCTTACAGCTTGTGCTGATAAGCTCCTAACGACTCATGCCCCTTAGGATTCATGAGAGCCGGAGACAAATCATGCCTGTAGATTAGTCATATTGTGCAGGATGCATCTAACTTACCAGCGAGAAAACTAGGAAAATTTGGCTACTATGCCGGGTCCCAGAGTTTAAGCTTAACTTTTTTCACTGAAAAGCAAGCCCCCAAGAACCTGATGATCAAAATTTAAAGAACAAAGCGCACTCACTGGGTGACTCGACTAAAGGACTCATGTTCACAAAAGCCGGCTTTATTTCATTTGATCATAACAATTCGATTACATCTAGGCATGGCTCACTGGGCTCTTTGCCTTGCAACTCATAAAACTATTACAACTTAAGTATAATATGGACGTAACTGAGCTATGTTCCAAGGCCTCTTTGCCTCTGCATAAGGATCTAGCGTATGAGCTGTATCAGCTCCTTTGCCTACACTTGCCGGCTCTCGCACATCCATTAGATAGTACGACCCGTTGTTCAGATTCTTGCTTATGACGAATGGTCCTTTCCATGGTGGAGATAACTTGTGCATCCCTTCCTTATTCTGGACTAGGCGAAGCACTAAGTCACCCTCCTGAAAAGTCCGGGTCTTGATTCTGCGTGCGTGATATCGCCGCAAGTCCTGCTGATACACTGCTGATCTCTCAAGGGCTAACTCGCTTGCTTCCTCGAGTGCGTCCACCGAGTCCTGGCGGGCGAGTTCATTTTCTGTCTCAACATAATTGGCGACTCGTGGCGAGTCATGCAACAAGTCGCTTGGCAGGACGGCTTCTGCTCCATACACTATGAAGAAAGGTGTGAAGCCAGTGGATCTATTGGGAGTCGTTCTGATACTCCAAAGTACTGCTGGTAACTCCTCAACCCAACATCCGGCGGCTCTTAGCAAAGGGACTCGGAGCCGAGGCTTAATTCCCTTCAGCAACTCCTGATTTGCCCTCTCTGCTTGTTCATTGGACTGTGGGTATGCCACTGAGGCTAGGTCGAGTCTGATGTTGTTCTCACCACAAAACTTGGCCATCTCTACAACTGATAAGTTGGTACCATTGTCTGTAATGATGCTATGAGGGTATCCAAAGCGTGTTGCTATTTTCTTGAAGAATCTCACAGCTGATGCACCGTCGACTCTGCTGACGGGTTCCACTTTCATCCACTTGGTGAACTTGTCAACTGCTACTAGCAGATGGGTCTTCTGACAAGGCGACTTTGAGAAAGGACCAACCATGTCAAGCCCCCAAACTGCAAATGGCCAAGTGATAGGGATGGTTCTGAGTTCTTGGGCTGGCACGTGGTCTTGCCTTGCGTACCTTTGCATCCATCGCAGATTCGAACTATCTTCTCTGCGTCCAAATGTGCTGTTAACCAAAAGAACCTGTGTCTGAAGGCTTTTGACACCAAGGATCTAGTGGATGCATGATGACCACAATCACCTGCATGAATCTCTTGCAATATTTGTTTGCCCTCCTCTGGAGACACACATCTCTGGTAGACTCCAGTAACGCTTCTTCTGTACAACTCGCCATTGATAACTGTGTAGGACTTACACCGTCTGATGAGCTGTCTCTGCTTGACTTCATCCTTTGGGAGTTCACCCCGCAGGAGATATGCTAGGTAGGGCTCTGTCCATGCTGGGATTGCTCGTGCTGCTGCTACCAACACCGACTCTGGGTCTGGAAAGGCTAACTCCTCCTCTGAGGGTAATTTGACTGAAGGATGATGGAGTTCGTCCAAGAACACATTTGGTGGTACTTTCTCTCGACGAGAGCCGAGTCGTGATAACGCATCAACAGCCTCGTTCTTGTGCCTGTCAATATGCTCCACTTGATAACCAGAAAAGAACCCGGCTATCTGTTCGACTGCTCTTCTATAAGCCGCCATGTTTGCATCCTTCGAGTCCCAGGTTCCAGACACTTGCTGAGCTACGAGATCCGAGTCTCCAAAGCACCTGATACGCTTGATGTTCATCTCCTTGGCCAGACACAGGCCATGTAGCAAAGCCTCATACTCTGCCATGTTGTTTGTACAATCAAAATGCAACTGAAGGACATATGCTAACTTATCTCCCTTAGGCGATGTTAACACCACGCCGGCTCCTGAGCCCTCTAACTGTCTGGACCCGTCAAAGTGCATTGTCCAATACTTGGTGCAGGGGGTATTTGGTGAAGATGTAAAATCTGTCCAATCATTGACAAAGTCAACCAAAGCTTGAGATTTGATCGCTGTCCTAGGCTCATATGTGATATGATAAGGACCCAACTCAATTGCCCACTTGGCGACTTGCCCTGTTGCCTCTCTATTGCGAATAATATCTGCCAGCGGTGCTGAACTCACCACCTTAATTGGATGCTCTTGGAAATAATGCTTGAGTTTTCTACTTGCAAGAAAAACTCCATAAACCAACTTCTGCCACTGTGGGTACCTTTGCTTTGAATCTGTTAGGACTTCACTGATGTAATAGACAGGTCTCTGTACTGGATACTCCTTTCCTTCCTCCACACGTTCCACGACTACTACTGCGCTGACAACTCTCTCGTTGGCGGCTACATATAATAGCATGGGCTCCTTATCTGTAGGAGCTGCAAGCACCGGAGCTGTTGACAAAGTTTTCTTCAACTCCTCAAAAGCACGGTCGGCTTCTTCATCCCATAGGAATTTATCTGACTTCTTCAGGAGTCGGTAGAGAGGACCCGCCTTCTCCCCGAGTCTTGAAATAAACCTGCTTAGAGCTGCCACACATCCAGTGAGCTTTTGAACGTCCTTCAGACAAGTCGGCTTCTGCAAGTTATGGATAGCCTTGATTTTCTCTGGATTTGCCTCAATGCCTCGCTCTGAAACAATGAAGCCTAGGAGTTTGCCCGCAGGGACTCCAAAAACACACTTGGTCGGGTTGAGCTTCATCTTGTACTTGCGTAGGTTCTCAAAGGTTTCTGTCAGGTCTGCTATCAGAGAGTCGGCCTTCTGAGACTTGACCACTACATCATCCACATAAGCATGGATATTCCTCCCAATCTGTTGCTTGAAACAATTTTGGATACATCTCTGATATGTAGCTCCTACGTTCTTGAGTCCAAAGGGCATTGTTGTGTAGCAAAATGCTCCAAAGGGCGTAATAAAAGACGTCTTCAGCTCATCCTCTACGTTGAGTCTGATCTGGTGGTACCCTGAATATGCATCCAAGAAATAAAGTAACTCTGACCCCGCTGTGGAGTCAAATATCTGGTCTATACGAGGTAGTGCGAACGGGTCCTTAGGGCAATGCTTGTTTAGGCCCGTGAAGTCGATGCACATACGCAACTCTCCTGTTTTCTTTGGTACTAACACTGGATTGGCCACCCACTCAGGGTGAAAGACCTCCTTGATGAACTCGGCTGCGAGGAGCCGAGCCACCTCTTCTCTTATGGCTTTCCTCCTGTCATCATGAAACTTGCGCAGACCCTGCTTAACTGGTCTTGCATTAGGATTAACATGTAAGCTATGCTCGACGAGTTCTCTCGGGACTCCTGGCATGTCAGATGGCTTCCATGCAAAAACATCCCGATTCTCACGGATGAATTCGACGAGCGCGCTTTCCTATTTATCAAAGAGGTGTGCCCCAATAGTAAACTGCTTGGAAGAATCACCAGGGGTAAAGTCGACTTGCTTTGTGTCCTGAGCTGACTTGAATTTCATCTTCTCCTCTGTGGCCGGTTTCTTAAGGACCGAGTTGTCCTCCGGGTCCACGTTTGCCTTGTAAAACTTCAACTCCTCTTGAGCACAAGCTGTCTCAGCCATAGCTGCATCACCTAACTCACACTCCAATGCCATCTGTCTGCTGCCATTAACTGTAATGACTCCTGCTGGACCTGGCATCTTGAGCTTCAAGTAAACATAGCATGGTCTGGCCATAAACTTAAAGTATGCTGGTCGACCAAAGAGAGCATGGTATGGACTCTTAAGATCCACTACCTCAAAAGGCATAATCTCTGAACGAAAATTCTCCACTGTGCCAAAAGCAACCTCAAGGTAAATCTTACCAATGGGTTTGGCCGATTTCCCTGGTACTATCCCATGGAACACTGTCTCTATTGGAATTAGCTGTCTATCTTGCAGCTGCATCCTCTTGAATGTGTCATAATATAAGATGTTGATACTACTTCCACCATCCATAAGCACTTTGTTCAATGTATAGCCCCCAACTTGAGGTGCCACCACCAAGGCTAGCTGCCCTGGGTCGTCGACTCTTGGAGGATGATCTGCCCTACTCCATGTGATGGTTTGTTCTGACCACCTGAGCTACTATGGAAGGGCCGGCTCTACTACATTAACTGCTCTAACCTTTAACTTCTTGGAACGTTTGGACGTACTTGTTGTGAAGACATGGTAACTGCCACGACTCGGGTTTTGCTGCCGAATTGTGACATAATATTGTCCATTGCCGTCATGGAGCTGCTTCGGGTTCTGCTGGAACCCGCCCTGCTGGTTACCTCCTCCTTGAGGTTGGTTTGGATTATTGCCGGCTCCTCCGCCGTTATTGTCGGGTCCTCCGGCTCCATTGTTTCCTCTATACCCATTGTTGTTACCTCTGTTTCCTGGCCCTTGGAACCCGGCACGCTGCAAATCTACACACTGTCCCAAGGTATGACCGCATCTGCCGTTCTTGGCGTGTTTAGGGCATGGAATCCTCAAGACCTCCTCTGTGCTTGGAGTACGGCCTTGGTATCCATTAGAATTATTGTCCTTGCGTCTGACCCCAGTATTTGTGTTAGCCACTAGGTCAGAGTTATCTCCATACGGCCGCTTGCTACCACCTTGATTCTGGTTTTGATTCTGGTTCTGACTCTGACCATTGCCACCTTGTCCTTTAGTCCCTTCCTCCTGATCCTTTGTTTTGTCTGTGGCAGCGTGCTTATTAGCACCTGCCATGATCTCACCAATCATGAGGGGAATACCTTGATTCAGGCTCTCCTTCATACGACCTAGCTTCCAACTCAAGGGATTGTAACTGCAATTTCTCTCCATCGCCATTAACACTGAAACCGGTGGGAGTCCTTGTGAGGAGTTAATGATCTCTGAGACCCGCTTCATCCAGTGCCTTGCTGACTCGCCCTTCCTCTGGACACACCGCTCCAGGTCCTCGATGGTGCTGAGCTTTTTGCATGTGCCCTGGAAGTTCTGAATAAAAGTGTGACACCCCGATCCGAAGACCGAGACATCTCATATATATGTCCCAGGAGCACTGAATATATGGCAACTTGATAACAGAACATAACCACTTTATTCAAGGGGGTCGGGAACCGACGGTATTTTACAAGGGTCTCGTTACAAGGCTGCGCTCTAGCGCACACAACAGTTTGTACATTATTTATTGAACATGACTTCATCAGAGGGCGTCAGCGGGATGACGGAAGCGGGTGGTGAGGAGGGCCTAACTCCACGGGGCTCTGCCTGGACACCGGATCTAGTTCTCGTACAAGGGGTACTCGGCCACATGAAAAGCCAGGTGAGTACATGGAATGTACTCGCAAGAGATCAATCCTCAATCAACCGTAACCAACGTTCCTATATGGCATGGCATGGGTGCAGGTGCGAGTCCAAGCTTAACGGTTGGACTTAACTTACCTACTTACCTGTGACGAAACCGTGGCTTATGAGAACGAGTCTCATTTCCACACAACACTCCCCACAACACTTGTGTTCTCAAGCTTGACCAACTCTGGTCCACTTCTGGGCTTGGCTTTGACCAACTATGGTCCACTTTTCAGCTCATTCAACTTTGGCCAACTCTGGCCGCTTGGTGAATTCATTTCTCCGTGTTCGACTGGACTGACTCTAGTGTGACTGGACCCAACACCGTTCCTTAGGTAGGAACAATACTAGATTCTAGATTTGACACTCTCGAGAGGTTGCAACTTTTATCCACACGTTGGGGTCTAAGCTTGTACCACCGGTACCGAAGTATTACACCCATCATGGCGACAGCACAAACCTATTCCCCCGTAACCGTCCGCTCTACCAAGACACTCCTTGTATAGCTACCGACTTACCACTCGGGCTAAGTCTTATGACGAAGTGAATCCGGCACGTCCCCAACTCATGAGCAATGCCTAGCTCCGGAACCTTCACAAGACTAGCCCCGACCACAACTATGCAGTAACCGACTAGACTTGCCAAGTGGGTAGCATCAAAAGAGACTCGATAGGCTACTAAGCTACGGTCTGCCCATTTCAACGACGCATGGTTGTGCGGGTGTGTTTGGCGAGTGGCACTATAAGACTCAATCTAGTCGACGGAGGTGGTTATCTTTTTAGTCAATTTTATTCTCAACCACAAGACAGCAACAAACGTTAGTCCACAAGATATACATGAGCATAAAATAACCACATAGCAGTTCAGTAAGGTAAAGTAAAGTCAACCGGGCGAGGACGGAGATGTCTCCGGCCAGTAGCAGCCACGGGTCGAGTAAGAAATGAAAATGCCAAAATCAACCGGGCGAGGACGGAGATGTCTCCGGCCAGTTGCAGCCACGGGTTGAGTAAATAAATACGCACACCCCACTCTATGGAAAGTAGACGAGATTCAATCCACGTGGGCGGAGCCCGACATGTATTTAGTCGCCGGCCGGAACTCAACCCACACTTGATGGGTTTATCGTATTGCAGGAAAGTAAAGTTGCTTGGAATAAAAGTACTGAAAGTAGGCGAGATTCAATCCACGCGGGCGGTGCCCAACATGTATTTAGTCGCCGGCCGGAACTCAACCCACACTTGATGGGTTTATCGTATTGCAGGAAAGTAAAGTTGCTTGGAATAAAAGTACTGAAAGTAGGCGAGATTCAATCCACGCGGGCGGTGCCCAACATGTATTTAGTCGCCGGCCGGAACTCAACCCACACTTGATGGGTTTATCGTATTGCAGAAAGTAGAAGTAGCATTAGTCACATGAAATAATAGGCATGAAATAAGACATGTGGGATGCAACTATCGCGCAAACAAGTAACAAACAAGTCAAATAAGGCATCGATGACTTGGGAACGGATGGTTGGGGGCTGATGGCTTGCCTTCTGTTGTGGGATCAACTTCCACGTCAAAAGTGGGGTTTGGATCTCCTAAAGAAATTTAAAACTAGGGTTAAAACCTTCGATAAGACATTCAAAAGTTCAGTAGGCAAATGAATTTCAAATCCATTGAAACCAGTGTCATTGGATAGAGAACTTCAAAACAAAGCCAGTGGAAAAAAGCTCATATTTTTCTGATCATTTTTGAGAGAGATATGAATGTCCAAAGTTTGACCTAAAATCTGCCATTTCAAAAAAACAGAGAAAATAGAAAAGAAAACGCTTGGAAATGTTTAAAGGTCTGACGGCCTGGGCCCACTGGCCAGCGGCCCATTAGCCGAACCGGTACGCTCCAGGAAAAAAAAAAGGAACAGAGGGGAGGGAGTCGCCATCGCCGGCGTGCTCACCGTCGAGGACGAGGGCGTCGATACCGGCGATCCTAGGGCAAGGTGAGGGTGGCTACGGGCTCCGGGGAACTTGGATTGGGTGAGGGGAGAGGTGTGGGCGGCGGGGTGGCTCTGGGGGTGAGGAATTGGTCGGTGACCGAGCGGCGGGGACGCGCTCGTCGCCGGCGCTCCGGTGCTCCCCGGGAGCTAGTGTGGGGTGGAGAAGGGGCTCAGGGGGAGGGGATGGTGGTGCCGTGCTGGGCTGCTGCCGGGGGGCTCCTTTTATAGGCCTCCACGGTGGGGGTCCGGGCGAGGCTGTCGGTGAGGTGTCGAGGCGGGGAGGCCGGGCAGGTGACTTGACGACGGGCGGCGCGTCGAGGGTGTGGTGGCCGGGCGTCGCAGACGACGGGATTCTCGCACCCGTGGATAAGCTCGGGGCGGCGTGGCGCGTGCTGGCAGTGGGGGTCCGTGCGACCGTGGCGAGGTGGCGGCGCGTGGAGGCTGGGGCAGAGGGGAAGCGACGGACGGCGCGTCTACTGCGTAGCGGCAGGGGTGCTGATCGGGGTGGAGCTGCTCCTGGACGACGGGATTCGCGGGGCGGGCGTCCAGTGCGGCCCTGTGAGGGGAGGGGTCCAGCGGTGGTGCAGTGCACGGCGCGTCGTCTAGCGGACCGTGGCGTGCGGGGCGAGGGAGGGGCGACGCGTGGGGCTGGAGTCGATGGAGGAGGTGGGGAAGGCAGGGGAACCCGAGAGGAGGCGAGGGGGAGGTCACCGGCGGCGACCATAAAGGGGCGGCGCCGTCGGGTGCGGGCATGCCCATGTCATGGCCATGCCGACATCGGCATGGAGATGTTTCCGCCAGGTCACAGCTCTAAATGCAAAACCGTTCGCGTCACTTGGTGCCAAACTCAAAGTACTACAACTTTGCAGAACAATGTTATTCCAAATTCCAAACTTCCCCTATTCAAAAATTTCATCGAACACCTTCTGCTGAAAATGGAAATTGGATTTTGGGCAACTAAAATAAAATATCTTTGGCCAGGAAAATTCACAGAGGTAGGGGTTGGTTAGGAGCATCTACCCTGGGGGTTTTTGGAATTTTTGGAAAAGGTTTGTCAGGGTTTCCGAAATAACGAGGTTTAGGCCAGAATGTAAAACAGGGAGAAACTCAAATATTTTCATAACAACGTATGGAATATTTTTGTATACTTGGAATACATACTGGTTAGGGATCCTCCCTGAATTTTTGTAGGATTTTTGAAGAGAGTGTTGACCTACTTCCTTTGGAAAGCTAGGGTTTTGGGATTTTGGGAAGAAAATAAATCAGGGAAAAAGTCATATATTTTTTTAACAAGTCACCCAATATTTTTGCATAAGTAGGTTCTACACTAGATGGGGATCACTCTGGAATTTTTGGGGAATTTTTGAAGTTACCCTTGGTATAGCTCCTTTGGAAGGCCAGGGTTTAGGCCCCTTTTTGTATTAAGGAAAAGACAAATATTTTGTGAACCTTGAGGGTTTTAGAAATGTAGAAGAAAATAGAGGTGTCAAGATCAGAGATCCAGATCCCAATCAAATTTTGGTTTTGTCAAAGAAAATTTTATAGGGCCAAAATTCGGGATGTGACAAACTTCCCCCCCTTAAAATGAATCTCGTCCCCGAGATTCGAGTTGCTCATGGAATAGGTATGGTTATTCTGCTCTCAAAGGATCCTCTCATTTCCAGGGGGCTTCCTCTTTGGTGGGTTTATCCTATATTTAACCTTGTGACTCTGTTGTGGGTGTGGCGTTCTGGCTTGCCCAAACTTTGAAGGGGACATTCCTCACGCGTGGACTCGTGGCTTAGGTCCAAGTCTAGGGAAAACATAAAATGGTGCCTTGCAACGAAACCTTCTGACGAGAGAGTGGGGAGTCCCATGGTCAACAAAAATTACTGCAAGTTTAGCGTTGGTGGTTCACATACCAAGCATCACATCTGAAGCTTCGTAGGTCTCTTTGGCGGACATGTGGTGGACACGAGCGACTTGAGGTGGCTTCATTGTTCCGGCGGGAGGGTTGTTGAGGTTGCTAGTGTTGTTACTGCCATTGTTGTTCTTGGTCAACGGGCAATCAGCTATGTAGTGCCCCTTTTTGCCGCACTTAAAGCAGGAATTTTCCCTCTTGCAGTCATCTACAAGTGGACGCTTGTGGTAGAACTCATTGCGGGGGTACCCTTCTTTTCTGGGTGGGGTCCAAGTGGTTGGAGGTGTAGTGTCCTGTGCATTGGGTGGCCAGGTACGTGGCTTCTTGTGAGCTTCTTCTGGCTGGTGCTTGCGAGACTCAAACTTCTTCTTGTGGGAGTCATAGATGGTGCGGTGTTCCTTCTCTGAAATCAGTGCGGTGTTTACCATGGCTTGAAAATCTGGAAACTGTAGGACGCTGAGCTGGGTCTTGATGGCCTGGTGCATTCCATGGAGAAATCTGTCCTTCTTCTTCTCATCTGTGTTGACATCATCCGGGGCATAACGGGCAAGATCGTTGAACTTGGTCAGGTACTCACTTACAGTTGAGTTGCCCTGAGTGAGTGCTAGGAGTTCCTGCTGCTTCATCTTCATGAGGCTTGAGGGTATGTAGGCTTTACAGAAGATTTCTTGGAATTCAGTCCAGGTGATAGTGGTTCCATTTCCTCTCATATCTTTCTGATTATCCCACCACACATCGGCTGGTCCTTCAAGATAGTGAGTGACGAAAGGTACCTTGTCTTGCTCATCAACGCGAGCGATCTCTAACTTCTTTTCCATGGTACGGAGCCAATCATCTGCTTCGAGTGGGTTGGTGTCCTGCGAGAACTGGGGTGGCCGAGTGCGCTGGAAGTCTTGCAGCTTGGAACGGGTCGGGCGAGGGGTGTTCTGGGCTTGCATGTAGGTGCCAAATTCTCTCATAATTTGAGTCATGTACAGCTGGTGGCGTTCATCCATCATCAACAATAGCTGGCTTGGAGTTGGTTCCTGTGGAGGAGCTGATGGCGGTGGAGGCATTGGGTCCACGCCGGCTTGCCGAGCTGAGCGGCGGATTGGGGTCCCCTGGCTGCCACTTGTACCTATGTGGGGTCTCATCCTGGTTGGTTGAAGGTGGGTTGCGGTTGCCATGAGCTTCCATAAGGGGGAGAAAGAAATGCAACATCCAAGAAGATCCAAATAAAAGCAAGAGATAAAACCAAGGCGTTTTTATACACTGGAGGGTTGGGTTACATGACACATGGTACACAAGATCATACAAGGTACAAGCCATTACTCCTACATTATTCATGCGTGTGTCAGACTACGCGATCGTCGACTGCGATACATAACTAGAACGCAAGCGCTATTGCTCCTGTGACTAGTGCCTAGAGCTACATCTCGAGGGGAGTAGCAGGTGCGATGATGTCAATGCCGTTGATGCTCCTTCCCAGCGTTCTGGGGGTGTACGAGGGAAAAGGTGTGCCGATGTCAACGCGGAGACACTTGGCCTGAGCTTCCTGAGTGTATCCAGTGAAGAAGCGAGGAGGGGCGCTAGAACTACGGAACGCGGTGGCTCGAGCGGGAGTGGAAGCAAGTCTTCCTGTAAGCTGTTCAAGAGTAAGAGGAAGGTAAGCTGGGTATGGAGGGGTCTGATGAGAAGAGCTAGGTACTGGTGCTCTCACTACCTCGGCTGCAGTTATGTCATTGCGAAGCCTAGGGAGCTAAAGAAGAGTGTCATGCAGATACTGGTGGAGGTGGGAGGTGTACCGGAGTAGGGTGGTGAGTTCTGGAGAGGGATTCCATGGGCCGGGAAAAAGGATATCCCCATTGCTCAAATCCAACATCAGGAGGTGTGCATAGCGGGTGCACTCCTTCATGCGGGGGTCGTGGGTGCGGAGGAGAATGATGGCATCTGCGGCGACTTCCTGGATGGCTCGGGTCTCCTGGTGGTGGACGCCGGAGGAGAGGGCGTACATGTGTCCTTGGCCCGTGGGCGAGGCGCACAAGTAGACGTTGGCGATAAACTCCGAGTGGGTCCCATCACGATGGGAGCATAGCACGCGGTAGGTCGGAGAAGGGGAGGGTGGGTAGAGGTGTGCCCAAATCTCGCGGAGGAATTGCGGCATGCCGGGGACGTTCAAGGCGGGGGTTTCTACGGGTAGCTCAAACTTTATCTGTACCAAAGTTAGAAGCCAAAAATGTGAGTTGCAAGGTTAGAAAAACACAAACAGATGGAGAAACAATTAAAAGCAAGCAAAGCAACGTCCGCTATCTAAGGCTCCGTTTAGAACTAGGGTATCCTACCGGCAGTTAGGCTCCGATACCAAGCTCTGTGACACCCCGATCCTAAGACCGAGACATCTCATATATCAGTCCAAGGAGCACTGAATATATGGCAACTTGATAACAGAACATAACCACTTTATTCAAGGGGGTCGGGAACCGACGGTATTTTACAAGGGTCTCGTTACAAGGCTGCTCCCTAGCGCACACAACAGTTTGTACATTATTTATTGAACATGACTTCATCAGAGGGCGTCAGCGGGATGACGGAAGCGGGTGGTGAGGAGGGCCTAACTCCACGGGGCTCTGCCTGGACACCGGATCTAGTTCTCGTACAAGGGGTACTCGGCTGCGGGGTAGGAGGATCTGGCCACATGAAAAGCCAGGTGAGTACATGGAATGTACTCGCAAGACATCAATCCTCAATCAACCGTAACCAACGTTCCTATATGGCATGGCATGGGTGCAGGTGCGAATCCAAGCTTAACGGTTGGACTTAACTTACCTACTTACCTGTGACGAAACCGTGGCTTATGAGAACGAGTCTCATTTCCACACAACACTCCCCACAACACTTGTCTTCTCAAGCTTGACCAACTCTGGTCCACTTCTGGGCTTGGCTTTGACCAACTGTGGTCCACTTTTCAGCTCATTCAACTTTGGCCAACTCTGGCCACTTTGTGAATTTATTTCTCCGTGTTCGACTGGACTGACTCTAGTGTGACTGGACCCAACACCGTTCCTTAAGTAGGAACAATACTAGATTCTAGATTTGACACTCTCGAGAGGTTGCAACTTTTATCCACATGTTGGGGTCTAAGCTTGTACCGCCGGTACCGAAGTACTACACCCATCAGGGCAACAGCACAAACCTATTCCCCCGTAGCCGTCCACTCTACCAAGACACTCCTTGTGTAGCTACCGACTTACCACTCGGGCTAAGTCTTATGACGAAGTGAATCCGGCACGTCCCCAACTCATGAGCAATGCCTAGCTCCGGAACCTTCACAAGACTAGCCCCGACCACAACTATGCAGTAACCGACTAGACTTGCCAAGTGGGTAGCATCAAAAGAGACTCGATAGGCTACTAAGCTACGGTCTGCCCATTTCAACGACGCATGGTTGTGCGGGTGTGTTTGGCGAGTGGCACTATAAGACTCAATCTAGTTGACGGAGGTGGTTATCTTTTTAGTCAATTTTATTCTCAATCACAAGACAGCAACAAACGTTAGTCCACAAGATATACATGAGCATAAAATAACCACATAGCAGTTCAGTAAGGTAAAGTAAAGTCAACCGGGCGAGGACGGAGATGTCTCCGGCCAGTAGCAGCCACGGGTCGAGTAAGAAATGAAAATGCCAAAATCAACCGGGCGAGGACGGAGATGTCTCCGGCCAGTTGCAGCCACGGGTTGAGTAAATAAATACGCACACCCCACTCTACGGAAAGTAGACGAGATTCAATCCACGTGGGCGGAGCCCGACATGTATTTAGTCGCCGGCTGGAACTCAACCCATACTTGATGGGTTTATCGTATTGCAGGAAAGTAAAGTTGCTTGGAATAAAAGTACTGAAAGTAGGCGAGATTCAATCCACGCGGGCGGTGCCCAACATGTATTTAGTCGCCGGCCGGAACTCAACCCACACTTGATGGGTTTATCGTATTGCAGAAAGTAAAGTTGCTTGGAATAAAAGTACTGAAAGTAGGCGAGATTCAATCCACGCGGGCGGTGCCCAACATGTATTTAGTCACCGGCCGGAACTCAACCCACACTTGATGGGTTTATCGTATTGCAGAAAGTAAAAGTAGCATTAGGTCACATGAAATAATAGGCATGAAATAAGACATGTGGGATGCAACTATCGCGCAAACAAGTAACAAACAAGCCAAATAAGGCATCGATGACTTGGGAACGGATGGTTGGGGGCTGATGGCTTGCCTTCTGTTGTGGGATCAACTTCCACGTCAAAAGTGGGGTTGGATCTCCTAAAGAAATTTAAAACTAGGGTTAAAACCTTCGATAAGACATTCAAAAGTTCAGTAGGCAAATGAACTTCAAATCCATTGAAACCAGTGTCATTGGATAGAGAACTTCAAAACAAAGCAAGTGGAAAAAAGCTCATATTTTCTGATCATTTTTGAGAGAGATATGAATGTCCAAAGTTTGACCTAAAATCTGCCATTTCAAAAAAACAGAGAAAATAGAAAAGAAAACGCTTGGAAATGTTTAAAGGTCTGACGGCCTGGGCCCACTGGCCAGCGGCCCATTAGCCGAACCGGTACGCTCCAGGAAAAAAAAAGGAATAGAGGGGAGGGAGTCGCCGTCGCCGGCGTGCTCACCGTCGAGGACGAGGGCGTCGATATCGGCGATCCTAGGGCAAGGTGAGGGTGGCTACGGGCTCCGGGGAACTTGGATTGGGTGAGGGGAGAGGTGTGGGCAGCGGGGTGGCTCTGGGGGTGAGGAATTGGTCGGTGACCGAGCGGCGGGGACGCGCTCGTCGCCGGCGCTCCGGTGCTCCCCGGGAGCTAGTGTGGGGTGGAGAAGGGGCTCAGGGGGAGGGGATGGTGGTGCCGTGCTGGGCTGCTGCCGGGGGGCTCCTTTTATAGGCCTCCACAGTGGGGGTCCGGGCGAGGCTGTCGGTGAGGTGTCGAGGCGGGGAGGCCGGGCAGGTGACTTGACGACGGGCGGCGCGTCGAGGGTGTGGTGGCCGGGCATCGCAGACGACGGTATTCTCGCACCCGTGGATAAGCTCGGGGCGGCGTGGCGCGTGCTGGCGGTGGGGGTCCGTGCGACCGTGGCGAGGTGGCGGCGCGTGGAGGCTGGGGCAGAGGGGAAGCGACGGACGGCGCGTCGACTGTGTAGCGGCAGGGGTGTTGTGCGGGGTGGAGCTGCTCCTGGACGACGGGATTCGCGGGGCGGGCGTCTAGTACGGCCCTGTGAGGGGAGGGGTCCAGCGGTGGTGCAGTGCACGGCGCGTCGTCTAGCGGACCGTGGCGTGCGGGGCGAGGGAGGGGCGACGCGTGGGTGCTGGAGTCGATGGAGGAGGTGGGTAAGGCAGGGGAACACGAGGGGAGGCGAGGGAGAGGTCACCGGCGGCGACCATAAAGGGGCGGCGCCGTCGGGTGCGGGCATGCCCATGTCATGGCCATGCCGACATCGGCATGGAGATGTTTCCGCCAGGTCACAGCTCTAAATGCAAAACCGTTCGCGTCACTTGGTGGCAAACTCAAAGTACTACAACTTTGCAGAACAATGTTATTCCAAATTCCAAACTTCCCCTATTCAAAAATTTCATCGAACACCTTCTGCTGAAAATGGAAATTGGATTTTGGGCAACTAAAATAAAATATATTTGGCCAGGAAAATTCACAGAGGTAGGGGTTGGTTAGGAGCATCTACCCTGGGGGTTTTTGGAATTTTTGGAAAAGGTTTGTCAGGGTTTCCAAAATAACGAGGTTTAGGCCAGAATGTAAAACAGGGAGAAACTCAAATATTTCATAACAAGGTATGGAATATTTTTGTATACTTGGACTACATACTGGTTAGGGATCCTCCCTGAATTTTTGTAGGATTTTTTAAGAGAGTTTTGACCTACTTCCTTTGGAAAGCTAGGGTTTTGGGATTTTGGGCAGAAAATAAATCAGGGAAAAAGTCATATTTTTTTTAACAAGTCACCCAATATTTTTGCATAAGTAGGTTCTACACTAGATGGGGATCACTCTGAAATTTTTGGGGAATTTTTGAAGTCACCCTTGGTATAGCTCCTTTGGAAGGCCAGGGTTTAGGCCCCTTTTTGTATTAAGGAAAAGACAAATATTTTGTGAACCTTGAGGGTTTTAGAAATGTAGAAGAAAATAGAGGTGTCAAGATCAGAAGATCCAGATCCCAATCAAATTTTGGTTTTGTCAAAGAAAATTTTATAGGGCCAAAATTCGGGATGTGACAAAAAGCCGCCTTCAATTGCTCCCAAGAGTTGATTGACCTAGGAGGCAAGTTGCGCATCCAAACCTTGGCTGCTCCCTCCATCATAAGATACATGAATTTGGCACACAAATTACCTGTGGCATTGCAAATACTCATCGCCATCTCGTATGTACCCAACCAAGAGGTCGGGTCCATGTTGGGCTCATAGTTTGGAACCTTGCGCGGCTCCTTGAAACTGCTGGGGAAGGACTCGGACCTGATGGCATCAGACAGGCACTCTGGTCCTGTTAACGCTGGGGAAGCACCAGGAGAAGTCACCTCTTCATGCACCCGGGTTGGCTGAGGCGGGTTAGCTGCACCAACTAACGCTCTGTCCCTCTCTGCCTCCCGAGCTCTTGCTGCTTCTCTTTCTCGTCGTTGCCTTGCTTCATCAACCACTAGCTGAGCTCGTGAAGTAGTTGGTATATTTGCGTGATTCCTCTCTTGTTCACGACGCCTTGCACTTGTAGAGTTGGCCGGATTGGACTCACCGTGCCGACTCCTCGTACCTGAGTTAAAGGGTGTTGAATGTAGTCTACTTGCATCTGGAAAAGTTGGATACAAAGCTTGCTGAGTCAAAGATGTTTTCAGTAGCTCGATAGCCTCACGAGTCTCCTGTCCTGCTGGTCCCTCTGGTACCACGATATTCTCCAATCTCAGAGTCGCCGCATGAACGTTGTCCATAGGATTAGAGTAATGTCCCTCTGGAGTATGAAATCTGTTAGACTGAGACCCTAAGCCACCAGATGCTCCTCCTCCGACTCCTCCTTCAGGCGGTGGTCCGTTGGTACGGCTGCCTCCCGGTCCTTCTGGGGGTGGTGGTGGTGGTGGTGGTGGTGGTGGTGCTCCTGTTCCCCCTCCTGCGGCACCTCCTGCTGCCGCTGAGCCTCCTAGTCCGGCTCCTCTGCCTGGACCATTAGGTGTGGTGAATAAATTGGTTGGATTGATGTGGACTCCATCATGCAAGCGACTCCTGGCTCTGCGGTGCTGAATTGAAGTAAGCTCCTCGCGGCGACTCCGCACGACTTGAGCTTCATCTTGGACTCGGGCCCGCTCTTCGGCCAGTCTACGGTTTGCCTCTGTGATATCAGCTAGTTGCCTCTCCAATGCAGCACGAGCGTTGGCTAACTCAGCCGCCCTCTCTGCAGCATTATTTGCATTAATTTCCTTCGTCAACAAAGCCGGATCAAATTGATTTCCAGCGTTTCCAGACATGTAGACTCCCACAACGCGGGCGCGTACTGGCGACTCCTCATAATCTTCTTCCTCTATCCCATACCCAAGCCGATCTTCAAACAAGGGTAAGATGGACTCTGAATCTGCATCGTAATCTGAATCTGACTCTTGCAGCATCTCTGGTTTCTCAGCTTGGGGTTCCTCAGACTCGGCGATGATGCCGACCTCTGAAGTTCCGACCGACTCCTCGCCGTCGGACTCGACGACAACGGTTGGCTCTGATACTGATTCCGCCGAGTTCGCGCGAAGACCCGACGCGCAAACCATCCCGACGAACACGTTGATTCCTCCAAAGACAAGCTGGTAGCCCTCGTCGACTTCGTTCATCTCCGAAGTCCAGCCTGAGTCATCAATCTCGGTCTCACCATGTTCATCAGTGTAGACCCGCCCGATGGCGAGTTTCTCCATAGCCCGACGTGCTGCTCCAACGATCTCAACTCCTCTCGTCACCATAGGCCCCACGGTGGGCGCCAACTGTCGTGGGGTTGTCACGGCAAGTTCTTCCTCAGGGAAGATGAGTTCTGGGGCCATTGGTGATTGAAGTACGTGGGAACGGTTAATCTCGCCAGGGAACAAGGATTTACCCAGGTTCGGCCCCTCTGATTAGAGGTAAAGACCTACTTCCTACTTCTATGTTATTGCTCTTTACTAGATCTCGATTACAAGGACCCGGCTCCTAGAACTCAGGAGCCGGCGACTTCTCTCTGGTGGCTAGAGTTTTTCTAACTTGATTGGGCTTCTCCGACTACGATCCAGGACCCCCCTTATAAAGGTAGCGGGTCCCTGGACCTACAATCTGTATCGGGTTCTACTCATATACGGAGTCCTACTCTAGGCTTTGTCCTTCCAAACTAGAACTCCGGGTTGTACTTGGACTCCTTCTTCGGACGAGCCCCCTTCTCCACACGGGCCTTGGTCGGATTGTCTCCAGCCCAGCCCATGTGACTCGTCTCGTGACTCGGCATTGTCCTTCTTGGTCCTGGCGGGTCTACTTTCCGGGTC
>QRDG01002110.1:0-62901 GCA_012064385.1 Puccinellia tenuiflora
CATTGCCGTCAGCAAAAAGGTAGAGCCACACCTTAAAATTGTCATAGTGATTTAGATGCCAGTTAGTCAGTTTGGTTCGAGAAGCTAATTCGTGTATACTGACAAATTTAATCACACGAAACTAAGAAGCTTAGAAGCGGAGTGCAAAATGAATTTAGGAAGCACTGGCAGCTCCTACTCTTTTTTGGTCATATTTAGAGCTCAAGTTATGAGATGTGCTTCTAAAAAGAAAGATTATTGATATTTTCTTAAATAATCTGTGTCCATAAGACCGTAATTGCATCATGTCTCATTCTTCAATTTCTTCTCTCCAATTCCGATTACACATCTTTGCATGTCCTTTGTTTACAACTTGCGAAACAAGGTTTTGATAAAGAAGAAACCACAAGTTTTAGAAATAAGGCTGTAAATGTCAAAGTAAGACTGGAGGCAGATGGCTTGACATATCAAATTACAAACACATTGCGTGAATATGAGTACCTTCTGAATGTCCAAAGACTGAAGTTTCACAATGTGTCTCTGTCCTCTCATTTCTCTATTACATAACAACCTTGTAGTGGTTCAGTGAAGTATTAAGTTATATGCTCATCTTGGTCTAGATCAGCCGAGGTAAACTAACTTTTTAGCCATCTAGTCAAATTTGCTGGTATTAATAGCTAGGCATTCTATATTAGTATCCATTTATGCTATTAAGATTCACTCCACGAACAATTGAATGCAGCCCCTTCCAAATGGCAGACATGAAAAAACACAAACGAAATGCATGCATGTGTTGTTTTCATAGTGCATTAGTGAGCTATGTTGCTTTTAAGTTTTGATCAGGTAGTTTAGTTACCTCACCTTGTTGGATAGATTGCTATGTATGTTCTCTAAGATGAACAGAATTCATGCTTAGAGTTTTGATTGCAGCAACCTTCATGAACAAACTATCATGTATGCCAGACTCAGGCAAGATTGAGTATGCAGAACCAAACAGTAGAGTCAGTTCATAGGTATGGAGCTTCAGACCAAACCTTCCTCCTAGGCAAACAGCAATAATCCAGATAGTGAATGAAACTTGTGGAACCTCATCTTGAATGCAAAAGTGCCACCAGAAGTCGAGATCTTCAGTTGGAAGCTTACCTCAAATTCCTTGGTGTCCAGGAGCAACGCTGCTGACGGAAGATGGATATAATCCCCACTTGTGTTGTGGAACCAAAAACAATTCACCATGCCATGCTAAGGTGCATGAGAGTCACTGCCTGGAGAAAGGGATTAGAAGAACCACATAATTTACCCTATGACTGAAAGCACCCATCGGCTGAATATTTAACGGTTGATGGTTGTAATAGATTAGTGTAAACTTTTATCCTGATTCCATGACCAATTTCGCATGTCTTCATCTGTATGCACAGTCAAGTAGATTTTAAAAGTTACTGGACTTGCGTGCACACACACCTAGCTTCACACAAGCATCGGAAATTTCGATAGCACAATTATCTATTGGAAATACTTGTGATCAGTGGATTACTTAATTAATTTTGGGTTCACTTAGTCGGTCACTTTAGTATGTAATCTTGCATTAAAAAAACAAAGAACTGTAATGACCATCACATGTCTTTGGTAATATTTCAGCTTGATGATTGTGTCATTATAATTTCCTTACACGCTGGAGGTCCTAGTGTTGTGCTGGCGAGCTTTTCCTGAGATGTGTATGTATGTGTCCTACATAATAAGTGCTTGTTCATGTTTGGTTTTCGCTAAACTTTGTTTGTGTGCTTAAGAGCAAGTTTAGTTGATCCTATAAAGATGAATGAATGTTTTTTTGTTACTTTTGTTGGTTAAATAAATAATATCTGGTATGCCGTCTATGTGTAACTTTTCCATGTAATATGTAATGTTCAATTCCTTTCCAGTAACCGGGTTCACCTTTTATACCCCCTAGTGCCAAACTGCTAACAACCTGTAGCTTCCATTCAGACTAAAAAGTTATTAACTTGGTACGCATTGAAACTGTTTCACTACAGGCTGGCCGGCGTATGCTTATCTTGGACTCTCGAGAACTAGGGTCGCCTGCTGGAAGCCACCTCCTTCCACAATGACAGAGGCAAGCAACTCATGCGTTCCTCCATCCTTTTCTAATGGCAACATAACCATGTGCCCATCCTTTTCTAATGACAACATAACCCTGTGCATCACCAATTGGTTAGGACTTTTTCATTTTTCATGAGTCCACTGTTTTTTTTTTGATAATTTGCTTGGAAATGGTTGTAAAATGTTAATGGCATATCCTATGTCAAATCTGTTTGCTAGATTAGAGTTTGGAGCACTAGCAGAAAAACATAAGTGACTGAATAAATAAGTAACTAAAATTTGCAGTTAGTTTGGTTATCAAATTTAAACTATTACTGCTTAGTTAATGTTATTCTGGCATGTTCTTATTGAATGTAGCTGTCATGATGGAAGTATTGAGGCATATGGTCAGCAAAATGGCTTTCAGTAGGTATTATCCTAGTATTGGTACCTTTAGTTAAATAAAATAGGGTTTGGGGTTTCCGTGAGGCAAAACCACCCCACGTTCTTCCTTTATATATTGATCAGCAATGTTACAATATTACATACGTATATATACGTGTACAAATACATGACATACTAGACCTATTTTAACACTCCCCCTCAATCTGAACTTCTACTATGAACAAGGTTCGGATTGGTCTTAAAACGGTCTAGCATCTGTCGAGTAGCAGGTTTGGTGAACACATCTGCTAGCTGATCATCGGAAGATATAAACCTGACCTGAAGAGCTCCAGAAGCAACACGCTCACGCACAAAATGAAAATCAATCTCTATGTGCTTGGTCCGTGCATGAAATACTGGGTTAGCGGTCAGATATGTAGCCCCTAAATTATCACACCATAGTATGGGGGTACGCTGCTGAGAAACACCAAGCTCCTTGAGTAGTGATTCTACCCATATAGCTTCAGCAGCTCCATTAGCCAAGGCTTTGTACTCGGCCTCGGTACTGGATCTCGAGACCGTAGGCTGTTTCTTTGAACTCCACGAAATAAGGTTTGGTCCAACAAAAACCGCAAAACCTCCTGTGGATCGGCGATCATCAACGCACCCTGCCCAATCTGCATCAGTAAAGATACTAATACTGGTGGAAACAGCCTTACGAAAATTCAGTCCTGTACTCAATGTTCCTTTAACATAACGCAGAATGCGCTTGACTGCTTCCCAATGAACATCTGTGGGCTGTGAAAGGAACTGGCATACCTTATTCACCGCAAAGGATATATCTGGACGGGTGAGTGTCAAATACTGCAAACCTCCAACGACACTGCGGTACCGGTAAGAATCATTGGTAGAAAGAACAGTGCCTGCCTCTCGTGCAAGACGTTCCGTTGCAGCCAACGGTGTGGAAGTGGGTCTACAATTCTCCATACTCACACGGTGCAAAAGATCCAATGCATACTTCCGTTGAGTCAATGTCATGCCCCCTGAATTGTAGGACGCTTCCAATCCCAGAAAGTACTCCAAGGGACCAAGATCCTTGATAGGAAAACTGGCAGCGAGCGAGCGAACAAGGCCATCAACTGCTTCTGGAGTGGAGCCAGCAATCACAATATCATCAACATAAACTAGCATATATATCTGAATACCTTTCTGGGCGAAGATAAACAGGGAGGTGTCGGCCTTTGAAGAAACAAACCCAAGGTCGAGAAGAAGAGTGCTGAGCCGAGCATACCACGCACGAGGGGACTGTTTGAGACCATACAAGGCCCGTTGTAGCTTGCACACATGAGAGGGATACCGATCATCCTCAAAACCAGGCGGCTGCTGCATATAAACATCCTCAGAGAGAAAACCATGAAGGAACGCATTACTGACATCAATCTGCCGAAGAGTCCATCCTTTCGATACGGCAAGGGAGAGAACCAGGCGAATCGTGGCTGGTTTGACAACCGGGCTGAAAGTATCACCATAGTCAATGCCGTGCTGCTGAGTAAAACCGCGAGCGACAAGGCGTGCCTTGTATTTATCAACGGAACCATCTGGACGGTGCTTGGTCTTGAAGATCCACTTACTCCCGACGATGTTAACACCCGGAGGACGAGGAACAAGAACCCAGGTCTTGGTGTGACGAAGGGCAGAAAGCTCATCAATTGCTGCACGCCAAGCAGTATCGCGGAGAGCATCACGATGAGAGACAGGCGTCGCGAGAAAAGCACGTCGACGAGGATCATAGCGCACCGTCCCATCAGTAAAGTTCTTCTCACGCCAGGTGTTATCACGTGTACGCGTGATCATCATATGTCCTGGTTCAGCCGTGGGCGACGAGGACGAAGAAGTGGCCTCGGCGGATGAAGATGCAGCAGGAGCAGCAGTCGAGGTTGTCGTGCCGTCAGGTGCAGGCGACGTTTCCGGCCCAGGAGTGCGATCCGCACTAGAGGCCGGCATTGGGCCGGGCGAGTGGACCGTGCCGGAGATGGGCGAGCCTGGCGCGGGGGACGTGCATGTGCCATGCACGTCGATCGTCGGGGCAGGACGAACGTCGATCGCAGGCGGCGGAGGAGCATCACGCGCTTGCGGAACAACCTGCACAGGTGAAACACAGCCTGAAACAGGCGGATCAGTAGCCAAGTAACACAGGTCATATTTACGCATATTGTCACCCGTAGCCGGTTCACTGGAAGGGAAAGAGATCGCGTCGGCGAGAGTGGAGACGTCAACCGTGACACCGGGTGTAGCATAAGGAAACACAGACTCATCAAAGACGACGTCACGGGAAATATAGATGCGTCCCGTGGAGCGATCAAGACACTTGTACCCCTTATGCATCGGACTATACCCTAAGAATACACACATAGTGGAACGAAAGGCAAGCTTATGTGTATTATATTTGCGTAGACTGGGCCAGCATGCGCAACCAAAAGTGCGAAGGAAAGAATAGTCCGGTTTGATCTTGAGAAGCCGATGAATGGGCGTGTCCTTTTGGAGAACAGGTGTGGACATGCGATCAATGAGATAGCACGCCGTGAGAAAAGCCTCATCCCAAAAACGTAATGGGAGAGAGGAATGAGCTAGCAAAGCGAGACCTGTTTCTACCAGATGACGGTGCTTGCGTTGTGCAACCCCGTTTTGTTGTGACGTGTGAGGACATGACACACGATGAGAGATCCCAGTGCGCTTAAAATAGCTATGCAATTTATGATACTCGCCACCCCAGTCCGACTGAACGGTAATGATCTTAGTGTGAAGAAGACGCTCAACATGCGCCTGGAAGGCATACAAAACTTTCTCAACCTCAGACTTGTGCTTGAGGAGATAAATCCAACAAAAACGAGAGTAATCATCGACAAAGCTAACATAATACTTGTACCCGCCCGAGGAAGCAATGGCAGGCCCCCAAACATCGGAATGAATTAACTCAAGAGGCATAGTAGAAACACGATGAGAGGCAGTATAAGGAAATTGTCGACTCTTAGCACGTTGACAAGCATCACAAACTGAAGTTTGAGTATCGGAAGAACACACTAAACCATTATTTCTAACAATGTTTTGAACGACATTATTGGTGGGATGACCGAGACGATGATGCCACTGGGACGGGGTGGTCTTGACGCTGGAGGACGCCTGGCGAGTGGATGAAGACGACGCTCGACTAAGCGGGATGGGGTAGAGGCCGCCATGACTTCTACCGTGAAGAAGAATTTTTCTGCGTGGCCTTGTCCTTAACAAGGAAAAAGAAACGATGAAATTCCACAAAAACATCATTATCGGTGACTAGACGATAAACAGAAAGGAGGTGCTGATTAATATGTGGAACATGAAGAATGTTTTTCAGTTGGAGAGATGAACCGGCTAAATTAGAGTGACCAATATGGGAAATAGACAAACCTGCACCATTGGCCACTTGCACTTGATCCTTCCCGCCGTAGCGCTCATGGAATTGGAGTCGCTCTAGATCACTCGTGAGGTGATCAGTAGCACCGGAGTCCATGATCCAGTGGGGCTGCTCATGTGTGGAGGTAGACGCCGAATTGCCAGAGCGGTTGTCGTGGTCGTATCGGTTGCGACAATCCCCCGCCTCATGTCCCCAGTTTTTGCAGATTTGACACTTGGGGCGCCAGCGTCGGTTGCGGCCATTGCCGCCTCCGTTTCCTCCTCCATTGCGGCCATTTCCACCATTGCCGCCGGGGCGACCCTGACTGCCCTGGCCTGGACCATAGCCGCCTTGTCCATAGCCACCCTGCCCCTGCTGGTTAGGGCCACCCGAAGGGCGACCGCCGCTGGGGCGACCAGACTCGTACGTACGGGCCGGATTGGTGTTGTAGACCGGCCGCGCCGCAACATTGGCGGAGGATGCCCAATCCTCGGTCTCCGATTGCTGCTGATGTAGAGCTTCATAGTTGATGACACTGGAGTAGAACGCGGTGAGTGTGACATTAACTCCCGCGAAGTTCATCGAAGCGGCAATGGGGTTAAACATCGGGCCAAGCCCGGTCAACATGTAGTCGATGATTTCGTCATCGCTAAGAGGGGAGCCGGCGGCGGCCATGGCGTCGGCAAGCGCCTTCACTTTCTGCATGTACTCGCCAGCGGGCTGCTTATCTCCCTTCTTCAGCGTCTGAATCTGACGCCGCAGACTCCGAACGCCAGCGCGATTGTCTGCACTGAACATGGCATGCACAGCTGCCCATGCTGCAGCAGCCGAGGTGCAGCCGATCAACTGGGCTGAGATCTCCTCTGTCATCGATCCAAGGAGATGCCCGAGAACCTTCTGATCGAGGGTCCACCATTGCTCGTACTCGGGGTTGGAGTCGATCTTAGCAGCGTCGCCGGTACCGGTCGTCACGGTCTTGGCCGGCGCCTTCGCCGTGCCATCAAGGAAACCGTGGAGGCGTACTCCGGCGAAGTTGGGGAGGGAGAGTGCCCTCCACAGCATGAAATTGCTGCGATCCAATCGGACCGCGATGGACGGAATCACAGGAGACGGCGCCGTAGCCGAAGGTGGAGAGATGACAGGGCCGGACACAGAGAGAGAGAGCGGAATCGGTGGTCATCGCGGCCGCAGCGTGAGGGTCGCGGCGGCGGCGTGAGAGGTGCGGCGGCGGTGGTGGAGAGATGCGGCGGCGGCGGCTAAAGCAAGGCTCTGATACCAAGTTAAATAAAATAGGGTTTGGGGTTTCCGTGAGGCAAAACCACCCCACGTTCTTCCTTTATATATTGATCAGCAATGTTACAATATTACATACGTATATATACGTGTACAAATACATGACATACTAGACCTATNGTGACGAGAACTACAAGTATATAAATTTTTAATTCTGAATTATATATATTCTAGGATGGATAACAATAACATATGGATGGATCTGGGTAGTGACAGGTAGTGACAGTACACGGTTTAAAAACTCAAAATTTTATCAGATTTAAATCTTTTTATGTAGCGATTTAAAAAAAAAAGAAATGTGTAGCTCGGACACCCTTAGCACTTTCTGGTCCTTCGACGAAATAGGCTTGCGCCCCGCTATATTAATATAGCAAACACCCGATACAACCGATGAGAGATGCTGGGACGGCAGCAGCACAAACCCGTCCAAAAGAAACGAAAAAGAAAACACAAAAGAAACAAATGCGGACAACGGTGGGACGACTAAGATGAATAGGCTCCATGACCGCTGCGCCCACCGGAGAACATCCACCAAGCTCCTAGGGCTCCGAAGCGCCGGTACCAAGCAACACCTTCAAGAAGGAGCACGACGACAACGACGCTGCTGCCTAGGGTTTCCCCCGGTACATGGCGGGGAGGGATGGTAACACCCGACGCCCTTCAGGAAGGACTGGCGGCACCCTTGGACGCCACCGCGTCGGTGTCGGACTAGCCGACAAGGATTTCTCCCGACCCACCCCACGACCCTCGGCACTCCGGAGCACTCCACCATACCGACCACCACCCAACGCCAACACGATCAGAGAGCCACTCACATTGTCACCCCTGGCACCGAGAAGGGAGACCTGCACACCGAAGAAGAAGAGCCGCCATGGACTTGGGGTCGTAGCTCCGCCGGCACGTGGGAGGGACCGACCTCCACCGTCAGAAACGGTAACCGACCGGACGCAACAGCAAGAGCATACCAGGCCTGCGGGCCCACAGGCCCGGCCGGGCCCCGAGAGGCCCGTAAAGCTCCCGCCGTCGTGCTGCAGAAGACGCGCCGTTGGCGCCGCTACCCCCTGTCCGAGCCGCCCTCCCTCGCCTACGTGCAGAAGACAGCGCCACTGAAGATCCGAGCCGGCCCGCCTAAAACCCAGATGGGGCCCTACGGGTCCCGATCTGGGCCGGGGCGGCGCGCCGGTCCAGCACCCCGCCGGCCACTGTCCCGCTGCCAAGGGGCGGCGTCGCACTGCTCAGGCCACCCAGACCCGCCGGGGGGCGGCCGGGACCATCGCCGCCGAGGGGCACCGCCGTGTCACCACCGGCCCGAGCTGGGGGTTGACCACGCGCGGGGAGAGGAGATCCCACCGCCGCCGGCACCGCCCGGGCTTTGCCCGGCGGCTCCCGCCGGCGGCGGCAGGGGAGAGTCGCGGGGGAGGGCACGGAGACGCGGGCGAGACGGAGCCGCGCCGGTCGCCGCCCGGGGGCGACGGGCGCGGGGAGGGTGGGGGTGGGGGGGGGGGGGGGGGAGAGAGAGAAGGAGGGGAGAGGCGGCGCCGGCCGGCCGCCGCGGGAGCGGTGGCGGCTAGGGTTGGGCCTTGAGCTCTGTCTCCTACAAGACTCTTCTGGTCCTTCGCGCCGCCGCCGTATGTAAGTCTTATTTTCTTTTCTTGTGAAATCTGTATTTTGAAGTTGTTTCAGAAATTTGTGTACATCTTTACCCAGTTAAAAAGTGCAGAAATTTTAGACTAGGAATTTCTAAATCCAGATTTCAGACATTGCTTCTTCTTGCTGCCGGGTGTGACGACCGCACCGGATTGGCTGAATCCGATGGCGATTGGAGAGCTAGCTAGCTACGCCGTGAAGTAGTGGTTCCGCACTGTACGTGCCTTACATGCGGACGACGAAGCTAGCAGCACATTCCATCAGCATACTGTATACTTGCATCAACTGCATACAGATACATATATACAGAACATTCCATCCATCCATTTAGAAAACCAACGAACGCACGATTAGTTAACACGGACAGACGGAGTACATGATACAAAGCTCCATGAAACACGCATTACGTTACTAGCAGTACTCGACCGACTTGGATTAGTACGTATACTAGCTAGGCTGCATTCTACGCGCGCAGTCTGTACATTATCGGAGTACTTTGCTACAAACACCCATGGCCAACACACTAGTGACCGACCGGCAGCTAGCCTAGCTAGAAAGAGGAACTGGATGGAGCACGTCCCTACTTGGCCCCGGCGCCGCCGCCGGCGCCGTGGAGGCCCTGGAAGTAGCCCTGCGGGTTGGCCTCGAACCCAGGGCGGGAGATGCAGTCGCCGCCGCCGCCCGGCGCCTTCATCATTCCCCCACCACATCCGCCGCCTCCTCCAGCATGCCCACCGCCCGACTTGGCCGCGGCGCCGCCACCTCCCTTCCCTCCTCCTCCTGCTGACCCGCCGCCACTCTTTGCTCCACCACCACCACCGCCCTTTCCTCCTCCTCCTCCGCCACCGCCGCCCTTGCCGCCGCCTCCTCCTCCTTTCCCACCTCCACCGCCACCTTTGCCGCCCATGGTGGTTCTCGCTCAAAGAAGAAGCTAGCTAGCTGTTCTGTTCAGTGCTTGCGATGTCGATGCTGAGCAGTACGTATAGAGCGAGAGCTGGGTGCTCTTTTATAGAGGGAGATCGGCGGTTCACGGTGCAGTTCCGTGAAGCGGGGTGACAGTGAAAACAGCATGCACGGCGACGCATGGCGGGACACGTTCCGGCGCTGCATGTCCGGCCGAGCTTAGCGCGGAGAGGTCGTCTCGATCCCCGCGAGTGTGCATATCCGGGATGCTTGCGTCGTGCTTTCTACGGTCCGGAATGCTGGCTTTATCGCGGCCCAGCCCGCTGCGCAGCCGCAGCCGTGCTTTCTAGTACTCTTAATTTTTTATTTCCAATTCTTTTTTTTTTTTTTTTTCTGTTTTCTTTTTTTTTTCCTTTTTTCTCTCTTTTTCTTTTCTTTTGTGTCACTTGTATATGATTTAAAAAAATACTCATATTTTCAAAATTTTAAATTTGGAAGTTGTTCGAATTAAAAATATTCAAATTTGAAAATTGTTTATATTTAAAAATCAAAATTAAAAATATGTAAATTAAAAAACATACATTTAAAAAATATTCAAAATAAAAATTCAATTATGAAAATGTGTAAAGTAAAAAATATTTATTTTTAAAATGTTTAGATTTAAAAATATTTAATTTTAATGAAATGTAAAATAAAGTGAAACAATCGTACAAGAAGGTAAGATCGTTCAGAAACTTAAATGGGCCTGTTAGGCATTACTAGATTTGTCGCTAAAGTCGGCAATTAGGAGCTCCGTGTTAGCCTGCACACTTGCCTGAGAAGATAATTGCTAGTGCACACGACACATGTTAATCCCGTCCAGTGACTAGCTCCTTGGTGGTGCTCATCCACCTTGCTCGACCTACTTTCCTTCGTTGCTGGTTGGGAGTGAAAATTTCTTGCTCCCGAGCACCGGTGCTCCTTTTGTTTATAAAATTTTAAATAATATATTTAAAAGTTTCAAATAAAAGTCATACATGTTGTCAATGAGGTATTTTATATGCGTGCAAAGCAACAATGCGAAACACATTGCATTTTGAGCTACATAAAAATGAGAAATCTATATATCTGATTATAGTTGTTTCGAATTTCCAAAAATTTATTATTTTTGTGTAACCCATAATACAAAATATTTCGCATTGTGATTTTGCACGCTTATAGTATACATCATTGAGAACATGCCTGATTGTTTTCAGATTTTTTTTGAAACATTCAAAAATAAAAATAAAAAATAAACAGAGGGATCACTGGTACTCGGGAGCCAAAGTGACTTTTCGGCCAACTAGTCGCTAGCTAGCTACGGTTGCTTCTTTTGCTGGCTAGCGAATGTTTTCTTGAAGTACGACCTTCCCCGACAGAAAGTGCTAATGGAGCTTAAACTCCATGTGGATCGTTTAAAAATTAAAATGGGCACTTTTGAGTTTCAAAAAATAAAACAAAAATCTACATGTAGATAATGTCAAGATCTACCATTGTGCAAATATTTAATGCAAAATTTGTATTATTGCAGACTATATAAAGAAGATAAATCTTGCAATATTTTCATGTTTTGAAACTGTGTACTCGTCACCACCCACATCCATACATTTATCATTTTTCATCCAGACTAGTATACAAAGATTTATAATTGAAACTTTGCAATTGTAGATCATATAACTATATACATATGGGATTAGTTTCAAAAAAAATTTGGAACTTATAAATGAAAATTTTGAAAACGAGCTACATGAAGCTTGGCTCCAAAACGCCTCACTGCTTCCCTGGACACCACTTCAAATTAAATATGCTTGTAATACCTAAAGTAATTAATAAAAAACATGTAGGAAAAAATAAATCTATGAAAGCACGATTTGAAATATTTTACTTGATCATAAGAAGACCTTCCCTGTTGCACGAGCATATCCAAGAAACATATACATAAAACATAAATTTGTAATTCAAAGAGAAATTAAGCTAATTTTTTTGAAAGAAGCATTTACAGCTAACAATTACAAAAGTAGAATAACGACTAGAATTCGGGAAATTTGTTTCGGCACATGGGGGTAAATACGCCTGCCATCCAACATTTTTTTGGAATGTAAAAAAGAATACCAATTTTTTTGGTGGGAGCATCTCGACATTCTATGTGCGCACGTCAAATTTCATGCAAAACCGACATTTTCCGTGGGCTATAAAAAGATAAAAATATATTTTATTTGTAGCTTTATTTAGCACCGAATTTTGTCTTTTTTACACAAGATACAAAAAATATCGGTTTTTCGTGAAACGACTTCGTGAACCCAGCGGATATCGTAATGCTAACTCATGAGTTTAATAAAGTGTCCTTTATAAGAAAACAAATACACATACATTCTATAACAACATAATGTTAAAAAAAGTCGAGACATTAAGAGTGCACACAGCTAAAAACAAATAAAAAGAGAAAAATCCTCACCAGAGCGATTTTTAGATAAAGGGGTGCGGATCCCCGGCCTCTGCATCCAAAAGATGCACACAGCCATCCGCAATTATTTAAACATCCAAGAGTACAAGTTCACAATTCATGGGTCACTTAAGGTGGCTACAAATATCAGCCACTCAAACAAGATAATATTATTAAGCATCTAAGCGTCTAGGCTGAAACCATCCACCCCGGCTGAAGATAGCCCGCACCACCGTCAACATGCGTGTACATCCGGCATCCATAAGCCCACGTTGGTCCGCAGGAAGTAGGAATGACCATGAGTGGATCCAATAGCATGCCTTGTGTATTACCTGCAAATAATGGATGGAATTTGATTTGTTAAAAACAATATCATTTCTACAATTCCAAATAGCCCATAATATGGCTGCAACACCAATTCGAATACGAGCTTTTGTGATCTTGTCTATTCCATTTAACCAACTACCAAACAGATTCACAATGCTCGTAGGTGGGTAAACATTGAAAGTGAAATGCACTAGTCTCCAAATATCTCGAGCAAATGGACACTTAATAAACAAGTGTTCAACGGACTCATCCGCATCGCAGAAAACACACTTCTTACACCCGATCCACCGCCTTTTAAGCAAATTATCTTTGGTCAAAATTTCCTTTCTATTAAGAAACCAAAGGAAGATCTTTATTTTTAGAAGTAAGAGTCCATTTGAACCTATCCTCTTCTTCGATGAGGTTAACACGCATTAACCTCTCAACTAAAATTAGCCAATTTGTTCTATTATTACCTATTAATACCCGGCGAAAAGGTAGATTAATAGGAACTGTCCCAAGAACATTATGAACCGTGCTATGCTTGTTAGAGGCAATGGCATATAGAGATGGGTATTCAGTTTGTAGAGAAACACGACCTAACCAAGTATCTTCCCAAAACCGAGTTTGTTCTCCATTGCCAACCGAAAAATTTCCACGCTTAAAGAAATCGTCTTTTAACTTTATGATCCCTTTCCAAAACGGTGAATCCATAGGTTTAACTTGTACCTGAGACAACGCTTTATCCCCTAAGTACTTGTTAACTAATAATTCTTTCCAAACCCCTTCTTCATTAAGAATCTTATACAGCCATTTACTCAACAAGCATTTATTTTGTACTTCTAAGACCGAAATTCCCAAACCCCCTTGGTCTTTTGGTCGACAGACCAAGTTCCATTTAGTTAACCGGTACTTCCGTTTGAGCTGATTACTTTGCCAGAAAAAGCGAGAACGATAAAAATCTAACCTTTTTCTAACTCACCAGAGCGATAATCAACGCACAATAGCGGAGACACACCACAACCACCGGAGACAGCCGGCCTGCAAATTAACCTCTCATTCCATATCATCGATCCTTTCTTACAGAATAGGCTTCACTACCATTTGTCCATCAGCATTTGTGGCAGTCGGTGGCTAGATCATAGCCCAACATTCCAACAAATTCCCCACCTCTAATACACGTGCACTATACTACTGGTGACCATGGATATATATTTGTTTCCCCTTTCTTCGTAGGGACCAAAAGGAATACTAGTTCCCAACGTAAAACAAAAGTGATCATGCTATACTCCAGATCGACATGGCCAGCAATACTCCAATTATTCAGTCAATCATGCACACTGGCCACTGCCGTATTCAGCGGCAACAATGCAAATGCATGCACGCGGTGCAGAGCGATGGACGCGATCAGCTGCAAGGTCAGAGTGGTGGCAACCCACGAATATGATGCTTGATTAAACTGAAGTGCTTAGTTTGTAGTCAACCATGCATATGATACATTTTATCACAGACATGGGTACCACGATTTTTTTAAAAAGAAATTATGCTTTCAGTTGGAGAGGTAGGTGCCTCGGAAGCCCGGCTTGACTGAAGCTCCATACATGTTTTCCTTCTTCTCTTGGAACACCGACGCTCCATGTCGACCAGCTTGCATTTTTCAGGTTTTATTAAAGTTTCCCGGTTGGTATTTGCAATTGTTTCCTTGTCATGGCCAAAAAGATGAAGCTCCAGTCGTCATTGTATATGCAGGCAAACTTCCCACCTCAAAGATATTGTTTTTCTCTCCGGTCCAACAAGATGACCTACAAAATATCATACTGATAGATAACGCCGAGAGCTGTACATAAGTAGTCACTAATCACTATCATCGTGCAAATTAAAGACATACATTACGAACAGTATTTTAATCAGTTTCTGAACTTGTGATCAGATCAGAGTGAGCAAGCTAGCTTCTACTTTTACATAAAGTACATATTCGAGGAGCAAAAGATAGAGAATGATAATAAAGTACATACTTGCAACATGGACAATCTCCCGCGCCATTCGATCTGCTGTTGCGTTCGCTCTGCGATTCCTTGCCATGTGCCCACGGGCTCCCAAACAATTCCTTTTGCTGGAGGAGCAAGAAATGCCAAGCCCCATAGATCTGACCAAATTCTCTGCAGCAAGCCTGTAAGAACTAAATTCCCATTGACTTCCCAATATTCTTGCAACCGATCTGTTGGCCACCTGACCCGGCAGATTCACCGCGATCGCGACCACGACGAGGAGGAGAAGCACTCGCTGAGATCTTGACCCTCGTGAATGAATCCCAGCAGAAGCATCAGAAAAGCCTAAAAGAAGAAGCAAGTAGACATGCAGGCAGCGGTTAGTTCCCGTGAAACGAAAGGGAAAGAGGAAAAGGAGTCGGCCAAACGTGGCTTCCATGAGCTGAACTGCCAGCCAAGCCAGCCAATGTTCGTTCGTTCTACCGACGAGCAGAGATGAAGAGCTCCGATTAGTTTAATCTAATCACATCGCTTTCCAAATCATGTGACTAAGTTGTAATGTTCTCCGCGGCCGCTACCGCCGCTGCCTGCCTCGCTGTGCATTTTGCACACCTATAGGCCATTAATTATCCGGATATCGTATATATATTTGGTGATTCCTCTTCTGCCGAGTTAATCTAATCATCGGCTTGCCTCGCGCACCATTAATGTACTCGAGGAACGCGTTGCGTCAATGATCGATATTAGTAGTAGTATCGCATAGAGAGGAGGGAAGGGAAGGACTCTCGTTGCTTTGTGAGGTTGCAAAGCTGCAGAGATGAAGGTGCCGCTGCCGCTGCCTGTGAGGAGCAAGAGCTTCAAGAAGGTCAGGGGGCCTTCATGCAGCCTGCCCCTGCTGCTGCTCATTGCAGGAGTTCAGTTCTTGGTGATCGGTATGTATTGTACTCCCATTTGTTTCGTGCATTGTGCATTGTACTGTTGCTGTTGATTCTTGGGTGAACTCATCTGTCGCATGCCAATGCTCATCGGTCGGTTCTTGTAATTGAAATGGGGATCTGACATTGGGATGTTAATGTGCAGGCAAGCCTTTTCCGTCGCTCTTGGTGGACAGCAGGAGCTTCTTCAATCTGGCAGGTAGGCATTCTCAATCTTGTGCAATGTGGTTGATGATCAGTGCGCATTGATCCTGGGAAAGAACCATGATTTCTGATGTGAATTTGTGCAATATTGCTGCAGAAGATGAGTTCATCCCGGAGCCACACGTGAACTGCGAGTTCAACGACACGAGGTCCGACTTCTGCGAGCTGGCCGGCGCCATCCGCGTCCGGGGGAGCACGTCGGAGGTGTTCGTAGTGACCCCTCGCCGCGGCACCACCGCCGGGGACGTCGTCGGCATGGAGAACGCGACGTGGATCGACGCGAACGCGACGGGCTGGAAGATGCAGCCGTACACGCGCAAGGGGGAGTCCCGCATCATGAAGCTCATCACGGAGTTCAGCGTCCGGCTGTCGGCCGCCGACGAGGCGCCCGCGTGCGACGTGATGCACGAGGACGTGCCCGCCGTGCTGTACTCCAACGGCGGCTACTGCGGCAACTACTACCACGACTTCAACGACAATATCATCCCGCTCTTCATCACGACGCGGCACCTGGGGCGCGAGGTGCAGCTGCTGGTGACGCAGAAGCAGGCATGGTGGTTCTACAAGTACGCCGAGATCGTGGGCGGGCTGACGCGGCACGAGGCGGTGGACCTCGACGCCGACGAGCGGGTGCACTGCTACCGGCACGTCACCGTCGGGCTGAGGAGCCACAAGGACCTGAGCATCGACCCGCGCCGCGCGCCCAACAACGTGTCCATGGTCGACTTCAAACGGTTCCTCATGTGGCGGTACGCGCTGCCGCGGGAGCACGCGATCCGGACGGAGGAGGACGACGGGGTCGAAGAAGAGAGGAGGAAGCCCCGGCTGCTGATCGTCACGCGCGGGTCGCGGCGGCGGTTCATGAACCTGGAGGAGATCGTGGCCGCGGCCGAGGAGGTCGGGTTCGATGTGACGGCGTCGGACCTGATGTCGAAGGAGGACAAGGGCCAGTCCAAGATCGCGGAGGCGTCGGCGACGGTGAACTCCTTCGACGTCATGGTGGCGGTGCACGGGTCCGGGCTGACGAACCTGATGTTCCTGCCGATGAACGCGGTGGTGGTGCAGGTGGTGCCGCTGGGGCGGATGGAGGCGTTGGCCATGTCCGAGTACGGGGTGCCGCCGAGGGACATGAACATGAGGTACATCCAGTACAACATCACGGCGGAGGAGAGCACGCTGTCGGAGCTGTACCCGAGGAGCCACCCGGTGTTCCTCGACCCCAGCCCCATCCACAAGCAGAGCTGGACGCTCGTCAAGGACATCTACCTCGGCAAGCAGGACGTCCGCCTCAACATCGCCAGGTTCAGGCCCGTCCTGCGGCAGGCGCTCCACCTCCTCCGGTGACCGATCGATCGATCCTGACGGTTGTGACACTGACAGGACAACCGGCGCCGGCCGGTCGGCCGTGACAGCGACGACGGCGATCGAAGCATGCAATCGAGTCCACGACAAAGTAAATTACACAGACATAAGACAAACCTTTTTCTTTCTTTCTTCTTCTTCTTGTTCTTTTCTCAGATCAGAAATGGAGTTGATGGTGTACAATACAACAGCTGATGAGTTGATTATAGTTTTTTTGGCCATTCTTCATTGTACTCCGTATATCGTCGGTGAACAACAGGATGACGACGGTTTTTGCTTGATAGTTTAGTCTTTGTTTCGGAATCATGACAAGCGTACGTGTCTGGTTTGAGCGTCTGGCGGGCAGCTAAGCCCCAACAGCAAGGAGAAGAAAACAACATCATGTGAGGCAACAAATTGTATTTTTTTAGACCGACCGACATGTCCGGAGAGGGGAATGAAGCATCAACCATCGTGCTCCAATCAAGCTAGCTAAGCGAAAATGATTCCACACGTATTGGTTTGGTGGGTGAGAAATTTATAGTGGCCCGAGCACATCTCTCGACTCGGGCTACGCACTGCAAAACAATTTGCACTAAATTTTACATTGATCGTATTAGAGCAACTTTAACAAATCCGTAAAGTAAAACGATTTTACGATATATAGTATAAAACATTTTTCAGCACCAAAACGTGTTGTCCTAGAACAGGTACTCAAAAAATCAGGGTTACTACTATAGTTTTAATTTCTTGCTATACGACGCACTATTTCAGATTGGCCCTCTAAAGGCCCCTGGACCAGACGGTTTTCCTGCACGTTTTTTACAACGTAACTGGGATCTATTTCGCAATGATGTGGTTAGTGCTGTGCAGCATTTCTTCATGGATGGGACGATGCCAGATGAGGTCAATGATACGGTAATTGTGATGATTCCGAAGAAAAATGACCCTGAGGAATTAAAGGACTTTCGGCCAATAAGCTTGTGCAATGTCATCTTCAAGGTGGTTTCGAAGTGCCTCGTGAACCGTTTGCGGCCTCACCTACAGGACATCATATCTCCAACTCAGAGTGCATTTATCCCAGGACGTCTCATCACTGACAATGCTTTCGTGGCTTTTGAGTGCATTCACGCAATACAGACAGGTTCGGCTGCCCGTAAGAAATTTTGTGCGTATAAGTTGGATATGGCTAAAGCGTATGACCGCGTGGATTGGAGATTTTTAGAAGGGGTTTTAGCGAAGTTGGGCTTTCATAGTCAATGGATTCGGTGGGTGATGGCGTGTGTCACCACCGTGCGCTACTCGATTCGCTTTAACGGACATATGTTGGACTCTTTCTCTCCGTCTCGTGGGCTTCGTCAAGGTGATCCACTTTTCCCATATCTTTTCTTGTTTGTGGCTGACGGTCTCTCTTGCCTAATCAGAAAGGAGATTGAAGCAGGCGCACTCCATGAGTTACATATTAGCAGACATGGCCCAGGTGTATCTCATTTGTTGTTCGCAGATGACAGCCTGTTATTCTTTGAAGGATCAGTAGACCAAGCTCTTGTTGTGAAATCAATACTTGACAGATACGAGCATAGTACGGGGCAATTGGTGAGTCTCGGCAAGTGCTCAATTCTTTATGGTGATTGCTGCTCCACCCAGACACAAGCTGAGATCAAGAATATCTTAATGTATGAAACAACCTGTTTTGAGGAGAAGTATCTTGGCCTTCCAGTGCCAGAGGGTAAACTGAAAAAAGGGAAGCTGCAATCAACAAAAGAGAAGTTCTCTAGAAAAGCTAATGACTGGTGCGAGAAGTACATGTCAAGTGGTGCGAAGGAAATTTTGATAAAAGCTGTCTTACAGTCGTTGCCCACTTATGCTATGGGTATCTTCAAATTTCCGGCCGGTCTGGTTGAAGATTTATCTCAAATTGTTCGTAACTTCTGGTGGGGAGACGAGCACGATCGCCGGCGTTTGCATTGGATGTCATGGGAGAAGATGACAAGACCGAAATCGCAGGGGGGTATAGGATTCAGAGACCTAAAAATTTTCAAACAAGCTTTACTAGCCCGCCAAGCATGGAGGCTAATCCAGTACCCTGACAGTCTATGCGCGCGAGTTTTGAAGGCGAAGTACTATCCAGCCGGCAACCTTCTTGATACAGCTTTCATACAAAATACATCTCAATCTTGGCAAGGAATTATGCACGGGCTCGATCTGTTAAAGAAAGGGATAATTTGGAGGATAGGATCTGGCACAAAGGTGAAGATTTTTAGAGACAATTGGCTCCCACGCCCTGATGTGCTAAGAGTTTCAGCACGCCTTCAAAACTCGCGCAAACGATGGGTTTCAGAACTCATAAACCCTGCCACCAGATCTTGGGACGAGGATGCGGTCCGAGCCTGTTGTCCTCCTAGAGATGCAGACACGATCCTTGCGATCAAGCTCCCAGCAAGACAATGTGATGACTTTGTGTCTTGGTCCCCGGAGAAGAATGGATTATTCTCGGTGCGCTCGGCATATAGGCTTGGTCTCCAGCCTACTGTTGATTCCTTGAGCAGCGGTCAGGCTAGCGAGTCTCCGGACGGAAGCCGGAATATCTGGAATTTGGTTTGGAAGGCGAAGGTTCCTAATAAGCTGAGGGTCTTTGCTTGGAGAGCAGCGACATCTACTTTGGCTGTCCGGACGGGTCTCCACAGGCGAATGCCAAATGTTAACCCTCAGTGTGCCATTTGTGGCATCGAGGCCGAGGATGAACACCATGCCCTGGTGCAGTGCACACTGGCAAGGGCTCTGCGTTCAGATCTGCGGAAGTACTGGGAGTTACCATCGGAGAGGGCTTTCCAGAACACCGGACCTGAATGGTTCCTGCACCTCATCGGCAATGTCCCAAGCATAATGCGTTCAAGGATCATTTTTCTCTGCTGGCGTGCCTGGCACCACCGAAATAACGTGATACATGGAGATGGAAAAGCTTCAGTGTCTGCCTCGGCTACATTTCTTGCAAACTACATGGAGTCCTTCTCTGCCGCCTCTTCCTCAAAGATGGACCACAAAGGTAAAGCCCTAGCTCTCCCGTTCGTACATCCTGATGGTTCGGCTAGCACCCCAAGTTGGACGGTGCCACAGGAGGGTCACCTAAAAGCCAATGTTGATGCGGATTGGGACGCAGGTACTGGAGAAGCAGGACTGGGCATTATTGTGAGAGACCACGTCGGGCAAGTAATCTATTCGGAGTGGAAATTCCTACCCAGCTGTGCAAGTGCTGAAGAGGCGGAAGTTCTAGCGTGCCTAGAGGGGCTGAAGCATCTGATTAGTATCCGTCGATGGCCAGCGACGCTGGAGTCTGACTGCCAGCGGGCGGTTCAGGTCATATCAAGCCATGAGCAAGATTTTTTGGAAAGCTGGAGCATATACAGTGAAGTACAGGAGCTGCTGAGGGTCTATAATCTTATATCGATCAAAAAGGTGGACCGTGCGAGCAATGGTGCTGCGCATATATTAGCGCAATTAGGCAAATCGGGGGCTAGCGGTAGTCTTTTTAATGCTTTCCCGACCTGTGTGTCTGTCCAGGTCGCAAACGATTGTAAGATGTAACTTTGGTCGATGGTTGAAGCAGCAAGTTTCAGACGCACTCTTTTCCTTACCAGGGTACCTAAGGGGACTGGAAGTTTTTTAATGAGGCGGCTTGCTAGCTTAATATATTGGTTACAGTTTCAAAAAAAAAAAAAGGAAGATCCACCAACAAGAGAATTTTGTTTTTCTTGATTGCTTCGTTGTCTCCCTGATAAGCAAAGGATATAGTTGTCACTGTCTTTCCAAAACTCTTACAATTATTCTATTAGTTTTTTATTAATCGTTTAGGGACTTATATTAAATATTTTCGTTACCATAGTGATATTTTGGTGATACTTTACAAGCAACTCTTAAGTAAAATTGTTTTAACAACAATTAAGTTAGTGCTCAGTCAACTCTTCTACCCTCAGATCTGCATCGTGATTAGTGCACATGTGAGTTGCTACCCAGATTTTTCAGTTGCAAGTGGGGTTGCAACTAGAAAAATGTTCCGGTCCATTAGATTTACTTTGAGATTCGTGCTATTCAAGAGTTGCAGCTAATATTTGATGACCTCGTCGGAGTAAGAACTAATTTAATTCACATTCGACTGAGAATTAGCCAAGCAGTGCACCACAACATCTCAAGAGCGACGGGTTGGAAGGGTAGCTCGTGGATTGCATTGAGTCCCACTCCACCCGAGCCTCTCCGCTATGGCAACGAGCACAAGATCGTGGTACTCCTGTCATTGTTCCTCATGCGTAGGAGCTCCTTCTGAGTGCCAATCTGGACTTGTCCAATGGCTCATAAAAAAATGGCGGATATTTCGTCGAAATTGGAGTGCCTTGGTGGAGTTTCGCACGATTTCGCTGAGCCGGGCGCCGGTTGGGCTGAAAGTTTCCTGGGTCCAACCATCCTATGGCTTTTCAGTTTACCTACAAAAATTACTTCAATCTTGAAAACATGACTTATTCGAGGCTCGTTTTTCCGTTTACAAAAAACATGTTTACGGTTCAACCTGATTTGCGCTATCTATTCTGTGCACTTTTTTTTTTTACCATAAACAGAAAAAAAAACTTATTTTGCGAATTTGGGCATTTTTGCGGGATCTGTTAGAGATGCTCTAGAGTATGAGTTTTTAGAGGAGAAACAAGTAAAAAAAACTTTTGGGGTGAAACCTGGTCCTAACCCAATCTAGCCCGACACCATCAAATGGGCCTTCAACCTCTGGCGTGGCCGGTATTTCTCGTCCCCTTTCACTAGGGATGTAAACGTATCGGACCGGATCGGTTTTCGTCGTTACCATATCCTATATCATATTTTTTCATCGGATTCGGAGCGGAGCGGATAATGACCGGTTACGGATTCAGGGTCGGATATATCATATCACGGATTCGGGGCGGAAAAAATTTAATCGGATATGTACGCGTATAAATTCACCGGCGAACCATACAACAAAAAATAATAGTTCAATATGCTAATAGGCTAACAAAGTTGTACTCCATAGTCGTAATAATGACTATGTAAGTGAGTTTTTATTTTAATAGACGAAATTTACAACTCACGAACTAATAATTATATTCTATTAGGTTAGATATTTTGGTAGAAAATCGGATTATTCGAATTAAAATCATCGGATAATCCTATTTAATTTTCGGATAATCCATATTTGGGGCTATTTTTTATACCATATCCTATACCATATCCGGTGTCAAATTCGGAATCGGATATCCTTATCCGTCGGATTTTTTCAAACCGGATATGGATTGTTTAAAACGGTTTCGGAATAGGATTCGGTGCGAAAATTATTCTATCCGTTTACACCCCTACCTTTCGGGATGATTGATGATAACCTGACATGTGGAGTTTAAGTGACCCGGGGTTATCATCAAATCCCCCTACCTTTCACCCACCTGCGCCGCCGCGCGTCACTGCGACACCAACGGACGCGCCCGTCAGCGTATTCCCTCCCCTTCCTTTCAGTTCGTCAAAGGCCAGGCCAGCCGCCAGCGTGGGTGGAATGGGCGGACGAGGCGACGCGCCGGAAGCGAGCGCGGCAGCCGTGGCAGCGTCCTCGTCATCTCTACTCCTCCCTCGCGCCACCGCGCCGGCGGCACCGACGGCGCGGGACGAGGTGCGGCGGCAGTTGGGGCTCGCGGCGCCTCTGGTGGTGTGCAGTCTGCTTCAGTACAGCCTGCAGGTGGTCTCCGTCATGTTCGCTGGTCACCTCGGCGAGCTCTCCCTCTCTGGCGCCTCCGTCGCCTCCTCCTTCGCCAACGTCACCGGCTTCAGCGTCCTGGTAAGCCTCGCGGTACTAGTGAAGCACGAACAAATTATTTTTAGTTAAGTTTTCTAAAATATGTTTCCAGAGTTGAAGGAAGCACGAATTGATCGAAAATGCAACGTGAGCTAGTTTTAAGACACTCTGAGCAAAATTAGCAGACAGTTCCATGGATATATACATAGCAATAGCATTGACTTTCCACATGCTTGTAGTGTGCTTGTGTGACTAGCAAGTAGCAACAGTGTCTGTTTGAAACTTCTCTTCTAACGCTCCACCAGATTGATGGCTACTTTAAACTGCACGTAGATCTAACGAAAATTCCACCTGTTTGTTCCATTGCAAATTTGCAATGCGCCAGCTGGGAATGGGAAGCGCGCTGGATACACTGTGTGGGCAATCATACGGGGCAAAGCAGTATGACATGCTCGGGACACATGCTCAGAGGGCGATCTTCGTTCTTATGCTTGCAAGCGTTCCTCTGGCCTTTGTTCTGGCCTTCACTGGCCAAATCCTTGTTGCTCTTGGTCAAAATCCAGAGATATCACTGGAAGCTGGGATTTACGCCAGGATGTTGATCCCTGGCCTCTTCGCGTATGGCTTGCTTCAGTGCCTTACCAAGTTCCTGCAAGCCCAAAATATTGTCCACCCGCTGGTAGTTTGTTCTGGAGTGACTCTGGTATTCCACATTCTGCTGTGCTGGTTCCTGGTTCAGAATGCCGGTCTTGGCAACAGAGGTGCAGCTTTGGCAACCTCAGTATCTTACTGGTTCAATGTGATATTGCTAGCAGTGTATGTTAAATTCTCTGAAGCTGGCGGAAGGAGTTGGCATGGATGGTCAATGGCCGTGTTGAAGGATGTGAACATGTATTTAAGTCTGGCAATTCCATCTACGTTTATGACTTGGTAAGCCTGATAGGAGCAACCTCCAAAGAACAATGTCTTGCTAATGAGTATCTCGGCAATAGCATGTCTTTACAACTGGGCGAAAAGTGACGTGTGGTTTATTTACCACCTTCTTTCTTCATGGATGTCGTTTGACTTGCAAAATAGTTCAGCTTGGAGTACTGGGCATTCGAGATGGTGGTTCTCCTTGCAGGTTTTCTTCCAAATCCAAAACTAGAAACTTCAATTTTGTCCATCAGGTAAGGAAACCGAACTAGAAACACTCTTGTGCATTACAGTTCTCAGAATGTCTGACAAGCAGATGAATTTTATTAGATCCATCATTGTCGTTCTATAAAAGACTCAATACCTTCCTGTTGCACTCAAATCATGTGGCAGTAGCATGGTGTTTACATACTTTTCCTTTTCCATTTCTCGCCACAAACGAACTTGACTTATTGTGCTTTCGGGTGCTTGATATGTCAAGTAACCACTAACCAAGGTCCATTTTTTCTAGCCTAAATACAATGTGGATGGTTTATACAATTCCAAGCGGCCTCAGCAGTGCAATAAGGTCAGGGGAACACAAATTTCAGAATTTCACTCATTTCCTTTCATTTTGTGAGATACATCTCAAATTTGTACTTAACCAGTTTCAATTCATGATCAACGTTTCTACACAGTATTAGAGTGTCCAATGAATTAGGAGCCGGGAACCCACAAGCAGCACGACTATCAATTCTTATCTCAGGAATTATGTGCCTAGCAGAAGGCCTTCTGGTAGTTATCATCACAAATTTGGTACGAGATGTCTGGGGTTACTTGTACAGCAATGAAGAAGAGGTCGCAAACTATGTATCCATAATGATGCCAATTCTTGCTACTTCGAACTTCATGGATGGCCTACAATGCACGCTATCAGGTATGGCATAGATACACATCCTAATATTTTTTTTATGCGTCTAATATACAGTAGTTTCTCTCTTGTGAGGAAATCATATTGAAACAGAATATTATATTGCATAGTTTATTGAATTGCGTGTACAATTTCGTAAATAATCTCAGAATGTTTTCATATATTTGTCTGATAGTAGAAGAGCGCATCTTCCAATAACCCCGCAAGAAATTGCAGTTGATATTTCTAGTTTTGTTCAAACTCTCACCAACTGGCCGTATTTTTTTCCTTCAATTTCTTTCTTTTCACAAATCCGTAATTGTCCTAATCTGTCTTAATGTATTGATATGCAAATTCCTAGCACAATCTGAAAAAAAACATCTGTGAAGTACTCCTAAATATGAGTGTCCATACTATACAAACTGGCAGCTTATTCATGCTTGCTTGGAGATCTCTTCGATCACCAAAACTCTAGCCCTATTGATTGTAGCGAGGCACAGGCCCACGTGCTCTTCTAGCTCCTCGGCCAATCTCCTCGAGTTACAACAACTCCTCCTCAGCTCCATCACCATCTCGTGCACCGGAAATTTCCCATCCACCATCTCCATGCAATACATTGCCATTGTATTCTCCCGCTCAATACCATCAGAAAGGCGCACTGCAAGATGGCTGACCGTGTCAAAATCCCTACCAAGAACATATGTGCCCTTCGCGGCAGTATCAAGTTGCTCCTGCAATCGCTGCAAAGACTTCGTCTTGGAATGTTTTACCCTCGTGATCCTTCTCTTGAGCGCAACAGGGCAGAGCCCCATGAGTGCAGACCCAATAAGAAGGCTAAAGAACATCAGGTGTGCTGCAGTGCCGATGGCAACTGCACCACAGGCCATGATAAGGCAGGTTTTTGATAGCTTCTTGATTGCTTTCACTATCTTGAGCTTCTTTGACACTTTCTTGTGGCTTGATTTGATGGTCTGGAGTACGGAGGAGTACTTGTCATGAATCTGTCTGAAATTGCTTCTTGTAGTGGTGCTGAAAGGGTTGCTTCTAACAGGGAATGTTTCCAGCGAAAGGGAAGTACTAGTAGTGGCATTAGTACAGCCTAAAATGCTTGCAAGGAAGCTTTCCATTGATTGGTAGTTGCTTTGGGTGTTCTTGATGTTCCTCAGTAGCTGTTTGCAGATCTCTGAGGCCTCAGCACTGGCATCAAAGTAACCCGCCATTGCAAGCTCAATTTCAGTAGATTTTATTCTTTGCATCATATTGTGAAGCATTGGAAGGATGAGATCTTGCTGAGGCTGAAGTAGGGCTTCCATTTCTTCCTTGTTCGATAGAAAGCGCATGTTAGACTCCGTGCGCAGCATGCTGACATACTTCTCCTCTATGTTCAGGCCATCTTGCACGCCCACCGACATTTCCATGCCTGCTACAGAACACACAAATTTTCAGTGCGCAAACCTTAAATTTAGCAGAACTGCATGTCAACGATTTATTTTCGAAAGAGAAACCTTGAAAGCTGCCCAACTGATATACATGGTTGAAGAATACAGAAAACAAGCACATGTAGAAAAGTTTGATGTTCACCTTTGGATGCACACATTGACTCTTCAGGTCCCCCAACTCCTTCAAGTTATTATCCTTTGATACAGGGCACTGTTTCCCTCTTATCCAGGTGCACCAATTGGCAATTGCTCTACTGCCTGCCTTGGCTTAGAATGTACCTCTCCTCAGGCTTTATATACAAGCACCTTAGCCAATAAAATCTTGTGCTTTGTCTTGTACTATGCCCCGACAGGTTGCCCAGACTCGTGCAGCTTAAGTCTTAAGTTTGCCACCTCCTTACATCCCTGGATACCGGGGCCCATATCTCCCGATCCTGAGGCCGTGGCGGTTCCACGATGTATTCTTTTATGACCCACTCTTGCACTCCACATCACTGTAGCAGTCCAACGGTGTATACCGTCATCTATGTTAGCGTTTAGATTGTGTGCAAGCTTTCTTGGTGGTTGCTGCTGTAAGCCACAGTGACACTAGCAGCGATCCAGTTGTGCTTCAGGTGCCCAAGTTGCCTGAAGTAGCTTCAGGTTACCTTCTGGCACCATTCTTTCACATGTGTATGCAACATCTTCAGAACCGTCCGTCGAACGAAGACTAAAAGTAAAACGAAAGAAATGAGTACATCATGGGCATATCATCACATTTTAGAACATACACTTTTGCAAACAAATAAAGTGGTGGGACAAATGTTCAGAACATCTTGCCCGATCAATTGGATGTTTTAAAGGAATAGAAGTTGCAGAGCTGAAGGGAATGAAGTTAACAGCCTGCTGTAAACTATTGGGACAAGAATGCAGTGCGTTGAGAAAAAAATGAAAAATAGGAAGGGGAAACTATGGCTTGCTATGTACGTTACTTTGCTTTGCTGCAACCAATTTTATTCTAGTCTATTATAATTTTGTTTCCTGTATTTCGGTTGGCACTTGCCACATTAGAAATGCACTGCTCTTGCTTGCACAGGAGGACGACCATCTGTGCCTGATCACATCAACCAACACGGTATCCCAAGCAGAAAGCTTGTACATGTGGGTCATTATCCCAATCGCAATGCTTGAACATGTGGGTCATATCACCTCACCACATGACATCAGACGTGTATACCTCATACGCGGCGGCGGCGGCTGTGAGATGAGCTTTTCATTCGGCACATGTAGAACCTGAATTGTGACTTCTGCAGTCTGGAAGCAGCAAGCATGAAATGTGTTATCACAAATTGGTCCTCAGTTTTTTTTAGCGTAAATTGATCCTCAGGTAGTAGGATCCCCCTGCACAGTGCATAGTGCCAACATGGGCTCTTTCCTCTTAATCACTAGTCAGTTTGGGCCTTGAGCAGTGCTAGCATGGGCCATGGACCCCTGTGTAGCTCCTCCTTATATACAGTAGTAGGTTTGGTCTTTTATAGTATACTTCAAATGTCCACCCCTTCAATATTTTCATCGTATGAGATATATCCTTATAGCTCTCTGCAAACATGAGTAGGTTTCGGCTTTCTTTAATATGCTTTACATGGCAAGCCCTTTAATATTAGATTTTCCTCATATGAGAAATGATCTATCCTACCAATCTCGGGTAACGTTTGCTAAATTCATCTCTCTGTTGCTCTTAAGGTGCTGCCAGAGGGTTTGGCTGGCAGAAAGTATGCTCCTTTATCAACCTATGTGCTTACTACGCTGTCGGTATCCCGTCAGCAGTTATCTTTGCATTTGTTCTGAAGATCGGCGGCAAGGTAAGTTCTACTATGTTTTATGCAGTTCTGGGAGGAGTTTTATGCAGTTCTCGGAGGATACATTGTCCCTGGATTCTAGTATGAGCCTCCTTTGGTGTGGCAGGGGCTTTGGTTGGGGATCATATGTGCAATGGCAGTGCAAATATTAGCTCTTCTTGTGATGATGCTTCGCACCAACTGGGATAAAGAGGTTTGCTTTCTAATCTCTTGTTACCGTTTGCGAAACTCGACAGTTTGTTTTCTAATCTCTTGATACCGTTGTAGGCTGAAATCGCCTGGGCTCGGACCAGAGTTCAGGAATCAGATGGCAGCGTAACATTAGCTTGAATGCCATCATTTCCCATTCGTTATACCGCCAATAAGATGGATGCTCTAATGTGCTACATTGTTCAGCACCGTCGAGTTTCGGATGCCTGTTCGTTGTATAGCATTTGCTTTGATCAAGTGATTGGTCACTTTGATACATTTTTTCTTCCTGCATGCATAGCTGATGGCTGTGTGGACACTTGATCTGTGAATGAGTACATTTCCCCTACACAAGTGTCCAGTCTGCACACTGCTCCAATGGGAATAGTTGTAGGCGCCACTGAACAATCAGAAACGTAGGTGAGTGAAAGCTGCAAGAGACCATATTATAAGAGTTGGCACGTGAAAATATGTGGCTTAGCTGCGCCCGACAAGACGTGCCACCTATCCGGTGTATCCACCTACCCCAGTTTTATCGTGGATCCCATGCATACATATACGCACACTCGATCGAACACTTTGCGTGCATGCACATCCAGCCGATCGACCCATTCATCTCGCCGGCATGGACATCCCTCTCCCATTACTGCTCTCCACTCTGGCGATCGCACTGACCATATGCTACGTCTTCTTCTTCCACGCCGACGACAAGGGGCGCTGCGCGCCGCTGCCGCCTGGCCCGAGGGGCTGGCCGGTGCTGGGGAACCTCCCGCAGCTGGGCGGCAAGACGCACCAGACCCTGCACGAGATGACCAAGGTGTACGGGCCGTTGCTCCGGCTCCGCTTCGGCAGCAACGTCGTGGTGGTGGCCGGGTCGGCCGCTGTGGCCGAGCAGTTCCTCCGCACCCACGACGCCAAGTTCAGCAGCCGCCCGCCCAACTCCGGCGGCGAGCACATGGCGTACAACTACCAGGACGTCGTCTTCGCGCCCTACGGTCCCCGGTGGCGCGCCATGCGCAAGGTCTGCGCCGTCAACCTCTTCTCCGCCCGCGCGCTCGACGACCTCCGCGGCTTCCGCGAGCGGGAGGCCGCGCTCATGGTCAGGTCCCTCTTCGACGCCGCACGCGGGGGCGCGGCCGTGGCGCTCGGCAAGGCGGCCAACGTGTGCACCACCAACGCCCTCTCGCGTGCCGCCGTCGGGCTCCGGGTGTTCGCAGTCGGCGCCGAGCTCGGCGCCAAGGACTTCAAGGATATCGTGCTTGAGTTGATGGAGGTGGGCGGGGTGCTCAACGTCGGGGACTTCGTGCCGGCCCTCCGGTGGCTCGACCCGCAGGGGGTCGTCGCGAGGATGAAGAAGCTGCACCGCCGGTTCGACGACTGTATGAACGGGATAATCGCCCAGAGGAGGGCTGGAGCCACGACGGCTGGCGCGGAGGAAGATAAGAAGGACCTGCTTGGCTTGCTGCTTGGGATGGTGCAGGAAAGCAAGTCCCTCACCGGCGGCGAGGAGGATACGATCACCGACACCGACGTCAAGGCGCTTATACTGGTAATAACTTTGCCGTTGTTGGCAGTGTAGCTTTAAAATGGCAAGTAGACAATGTGGAGTACTACTTTATTATCAACTTGTTCCGTGCAGAACTTGTTTGTGGCGGGAACGGAGACGACGTCGAGTATAGTGGAGTGGGCCGTGACGGAGCTTATCAGGCACCCGGAGATCATGAAGCAGGCCCAGGAGGAGCTCGACGACGTCGTGGGCCGTGACAGGCTCTTCTCGGAGTCCGACCTGCCACGGCTCACATTTTTCAATGCCATCATCAAGGAGACGTTCCGGCTACACCCGTCGACCCCACTCTCGCTGCCCCGGATCGCCTCCGAGGAGTGCGAGGTCGACGGCTACCGCATCCCCATGGGCACCGAGCTACTAGTCAATGTGTGGGGCATCGCCCGCGACCCGGCCCTATGGCCCGACCCGTTGGAGTACCGGCCCGCACGGTTCCTCCCGGGAGGGTCACATGAGAATGTTGATCTCAAGGGAGGCGATTTCGGGCTGATACCGTTTGGGGCGGGCCGGAGGATATGTGCGGGCCTCAGCTGGGGTCTAAGGATGGTCACGATGACGACCGCCACGCTCGTTCACTCGTTCGACTGGGAATTGCCGGCAGGCCAGACGCCGGATAAGTTGAACATGGAGGAGGCCTTCTCTCTACTGCTGCAGCGGGCCGTGCCCTTGATGGCCCACCCGGTGCCTAGGTTGCTCCCATCGGCATACGAGATTGCCTAGAAGCTAGAGTGATTGGCACGCCACTGATTGGTCATTGGCGTTTCCATTGTACTAGCATCGATTGGTTATCTCACTATTTGACCCAAAGTACTATCATTGTACTATCATCGATGGCCCACCCGGTGCCTAGGATAACTTTGTATGTTTTTTCCGAAATTTCAAATAAGAGAGATTAACATGAAAATTTGCATTTTGTCAAATGATCGGTAGTCTTATTATGTACGAAACAAAATTCATATACTTACTTGTCACAAATCAGGGTTCATCTCATATGAAAGAGACGAGCCAAAAAAGAGTAACATGTCTAAAATTTATAATCACACCCTATACATTGTTATCTTATTATCTTATTTTCCATTTGGATAACCATGGCAAGTTTCTCAATGAAGCTTTTTTTGCCCTCTCTAAAGACTCAACGTCACTGCATTGAAAATGCAATCCATTATGTCAGTCGCGATGACACATGTGACCAAGATAGAGGGACCCAGATTGTTTCCAGAGAGGGATAGGGAATCCTTTAGAGAAAAGGATTTTCAGAAGGATAGGAAATCAAGGCTTACAAATCAAGTCCAAAATTGCCAAAGGCAGAAGTGTTTCGTTTTGTTAAAGTACTCCCTCTCCACAAGAAATGTGCTATGTATTTGTCAATTTGCTCAATAAAGCCCTTAAAAGTTACGAGATAGTGAAGGGCCTGAGGTAGAAAGGTTGAATGGACAATGATTCAAGAACTAAACATTAACTTTGAAGTATTCTTTCAACTCCTACGGATTACTTAATGGAGAGAAGCATAGATCCCATAAGATGGTGATCGTCATCAAGGTTGAGTTGTGCAATTTCAAGAAAAGATTCTTGAAGAGGTGATATTCTTGATGCTTTCCATTCATTTCATGTTAATGGACATGTGAAGATATTCCTAAGTGTGGGTCTTCCATAATGATTATGGGGGAGAAATTCATGAGTATTCACCAAGCGGGCGCAATCAAGAAAGGTGTTCCGGCTTGAGGCGGGCATGATCGTCATCATCTAGCTCAAGTGGAATGCCTAAGGAAAATGTATGACCTTGATAGCTTTTCCATCTTACCGGTCTCAAGGTGGTTGTTGAGAGACCGGGTAATAGGTTCGATTGTCGTATTAAGGGGGCTCTCTGGTGAGTAGATTGATCGCATCTTTCTTAGAGAGCTCAAACCATTACAATTTTTGGTGTTCAAGGTTTTGTTGGTTATTCATTTATAGAGTGGTCAAACCTTTCCTCTAGTGTATTTTTCCTCCTTTATTGATCTTTGGTTCTTCTCTACGTGAGAATCTAGAGATTTATGTTAGCTTCAAAACAATCCGAATTCCACCAAAAATAAAGTTCGTATGCAAATGATATCGTCGGTTTTGGTTTCGTGAAATTGTTTATATGCCAGTTCGAATTCTGGTTGGACCAGCGATAGAACCGAAAAATTCTGGTTGTGATTAATAGAACCATAATCCAAATGAACTGAAAAAGAGAGGTTTCTGTTGGGTTTCATTTTCAGGTCTTGACGACCGGAATGGTATGGTCCCAGCCCGGTTCAACGAGAACCAATCCAAAAACGTTAATCGAACAAGCAGATTTGGGGTTTTCTATAAAATGGGACTTCTTTCCACATTTGACTAAGGCTTTTCTTGACCACCTCTCTCATCCATTGTTTCTCTTAGAAAGGTTGCTCCCTCCTCATTGCCTCCCATGAATTTTGCATTTTTTTTTTGAGAGAGAGAGAGAGAGGAGATGTAGTACATTTCCACCTATATTTCCCTTGTGAAGGGAAGCTTCTAGGTCTAGATCTTAGAGTCATTTGTTGGTCTCCTCCATTTCCATATTATTTTCCACCTCTCCCAAGAATTTGTTACATTTGGCGAGATTTGAGAGAGAGGGATTTGGACACTTCTTGTGTTCTTGCTTTGCCTTTGTTGCATTTTGTTGAGGTCTTCAAGTCATTTCGTTCGAGTGAGAGCCTTCGTGATATTTATTCACTTGTATTTATATTGTGATAGCCTTCGTGCTTGATGTTATTCATATGCTAAGGTGCTATCTGATGACGTGGATCACACGTTCGCTGGGGAACCCCAAGAGGAAGGTATGATGCAGCAAAGCAGCAGTTTCTCTTGATTACAAAACCAATGTTATTGAACCAGTAGGACTTGGAGAAGGCCTTGCTAGGTGTCAACGGTGCCAGAAAAACATTATGGTGTGTTGACGTGGACATGCACACAATCACAAACAAACTACTTTGCCCCAACGAAACAGAGAGGTTGTCAATCTCTCTAGCTTGTTGAAAACAAAGGATTAAATGTGCAGATGTAAAATATGATGAGAGTGAAATATGACCAGTGAGCAAACGATGATGGAAAGCTATTAAACTAGTTGTAAACAGTGTAGAAAAATAGGACCGGGGTCCACAGATCACTAGTGGTGTCTCTCCAAAAGATACACATGATGGGTAAACAAATCACAACATGGCAATTGACAAAATTGTGGGCGCATAACAATGCCATCATAAAACAATATAGTTCACCGCTTCATCTAATATGGGCATTACATCAAAATACATAGACCGTTATCCAACTGCATCTATGACTAATAATCCACCCTGAGATCACTATCCAGCATGTCACCCAGAAGTATTAAGTTGCAAGCAAAGTGCATAATGTAAGCAATGTAAATAACACAAGGAAAAAACACCGTTGTGTTTCTCCCTAGTGGCAACAACACATTCATGAGCATAAGCGTTTCTGTCAATCGCACTCAGCACACAAAGGCATGAACCCGCTATCTAGCATAAATACCCTCTCTGAAGATACTAACAATTACTTGGCCAAAGCATACACTAGCATCGGAGAGCATGCAAGATCATAGATAAAACATAACACATAGATGAACAAGAGTAATGATTCTACGATTCATCGGATCCATGCAAACACATCACGTAGCAATTACAAATACGATCTTGATCATGATAGGCATCTCAGAAGATCTAAACAATGGAGTATAAGGAGAAGAGCCAACCATCTAGCTACTGCTATGGACCCGTAGTCCCGTGGTGGACTACTCACGCATCACTCCAGAGGCAGGCATGGTGATGTAGATGCCTCCGGTGATAATTCCCCCCTCCGGTAGGGTGCCGGGAAGAGCTTCAGAACCCTCCCGATATAGGGTTGGCGACGGCGGTGGCCTCGGATTTTTTCGGGAGAATATGATCGGGTATCGAGGGTTTCCGCGTCGAAAGGAATTTATAGATGAAAGGGCAGCTCGAGATGACGTCGAAGGCCACCAGGTGGGGCCCAGGCACGGCTAAGGTGTGGGCCGCGCCTGGGGGCGTCTGGTGCCTGTGGCCCCCCCTGCAGGCGTCCTCCTGGCTCTGTCCTTGTTTCCTCATGAAAATAATTCACGTAAATTTCTAGCTGATTTCGAGAAACTTTCCCGAACAACTTTTCTGAAACAAAAAGACAGCAGAAAACAGGAACTGGCACTAGGCATCTTGTTAATAGGTTAGTTCCATAAATCATGCCAAAATGATATAAAAAAATTATAAAAACATGTGGCACTGATATAAAATCAAGTATGGAACATAAAAAATTATAGATACGTCGGAGACGTATCAGCATCCCCAAGCTTAATTCCTGCTCGTCCTTGAGTAGGTAAATGATAACTGAATAATATTTGAAGTGACATGCTACCAACACAATCTTGATCAAGTAATCATGTAAAACATATGAACTAAATTCAATGATCCAAACAAAGGTTTATTGAATGAAACAAACAATGATTAACCAGGTGCAACATCTAAGCAAGAATTCATTAGAAATAATACTTTGAAGATCTAAAAGTATAGCACCTGAAAATGATTGATATCTCACAAAGCAATATTGTTTCGACAAAGGGGTTTGGCCAACACAAAGGAAGATTTAAGTTTCAGCATAAAGCTTCAACTTGCAACATATTTATCTCAAGATAAAGTTAACACAAAGCTTTCATGGTTAGACACAAAGATAACATGAAGTAAAACTTGAACCAAAGTTGACACCAAGTGATTGCTTGAGCGATAATGAAGGAAGAGGAAAACTGACTCAACATAAAAGTAAAAGAAAGGCCCTTCACAGAGGGAAGCAGGGATTAGTCAACAGAAGTAAAACAGTTTTGAGATATGCATGCTTTCGTCAACGAATCCACAGAAGAGAAGGTAGATAGTCCTCTGTAACAAACAAGGATTTTAGAATTTTGAGAGCGGCTGGTAATTAGAGGAATGAGGTCACTCCTCGTTCTCCTTTGTTTCACCACTAACCAATGTTTGACTGATTTCTCAGGTTTGCACTGTGCGGAGGAGAATGGTGGGTTATATTTATATTTTGCTTAAGACAGCTGTCGGCAAATTCAAGTAAGCACGTAATCCATCCTCACCAGGTGAAAGGGGAGAAAAATGGCCTTGCTTGTCACAAAATATATCTAGCTTGTCTTTCACTGTTTCCTCATGAGCTTAAAAACAGAGACACAAACAATTTTTTTGAACATTTTAAAGATAGCACATGAAAATTTTACTTGGAGTGGCAAGTAAATACCACATGTAGGTAGGTATGGTGGACACAAATGGCAAAGATATTTGGCTCAGGGATTTGAATGCACGAGAAATATTCCCTCTCGGTATGGAATTTTTGGGCTTAGCAAGATATCAAGCAATCTCATAACATCAACTTGGTCAAGGATGACTACATGATATACATAAGCAAAACCACTAGACTTCACACCGTCTACCTTGTTAGCCAAACCAACTCTTTGCAAAAAGAATATCTTGACTTTGAGAGCTACCAAGCAGGACAAACACAATTTTTTTAAAGCTTCAAGACAGTTCTTTACTAATCTATTCTTATTAGATGTTCCACAAGTTTAAGCATTAAATCTTTTTCATATCTCTAAACGATTGACAAGTATCAAATATTCGAAGACAATGACCTCCAAGATTACGCAAGCAGTTTTGTCACTTCCTACATGATAATTTTCATTCAACCAAACACCAATCAACCTATTTGAAACCAAACTAAAAGGGTGAAACCACAAGGGAAAACTTCCTAACTACAAAGCTAACAGCTCTGAACAAGAGATGCATGAAAAACAAGAGCTAGAAGCAACAATAATAAAAGCTAAACACTTAAGAGGGAGGCGTTTTGGCACCCGGGTGCACCTGCACCCGGTATTGTTTTTGAATTTTTAAAAATATGAAAATGCTTCCAAAAAATCTGAAAAAATTAGGCACAAACATACGCAAGTAAAGAACACTCGTGAAAAATTTCGACAGAAAATATCAATTTTTCTGCTCTGTGCAAAAAAGACAAATTTCTGACCAAAACTGAGATTTGAAAAGTATGTTTTTTTGTCAGAAATTTGTCTTTTTTGCACAGAGCAGAAAAATTAATATTTTCTGTCGAAATTTTTCACGAGTGTTCGTTACTTGCGTATGTTTGTGCCCAATTTTTTTTCAGATTTTTTGGAAGCATTTTCATATTTTTAAAAATTCAAAAGCATACCGGGTGCAGGTGCACCCGGGTGCCAAAGTGAATTTCCGAACACTTAACACATATAAGTGAAGAACATGAGTGTCTAATGAAAAAGCGGAGCGTGTCTCTCTCCCAAACAAGCATGCAAGTATCCAATTTATTGCAAAGACCAGAGAGAACAACACATAATTTGTGAAGGAATAAAAATATAGTACCATGAATAAAACCGATGATTGTTGACGAAGAAGGTGATGCCTTGGGCATCCCCAAGCTTAGACGCTTGTGCCTTCTTGAATATGTCAGAGGAGGGTCCATGGGGAGCCTCCCCAAGCTTAAGCTTTTATCCCTTCTTGATCTTCATTCATCACCTTGCACTTGGATACTTGAAAACTTCCTTCACGCAAAACTTATAGCAACTTCATTAGAGGGGTTAGTCCACAAAAACAATATCTTCCTTCAGTTCGAAAGCACAAATCATGAATTTATTATTAAAAACATTAGCTACTGTCACAAAAGGTCTAAGTAAAGCTCTCGACCTCAAAAGAACTTCACTTTGCCCGTAAAAGAAGCAATGCAAAACTAAGGACATAATCTGTCAAAAACAGAACATACTGTAAAGATGAATTTTTTCGGGGTACTAATGGACCTCAAATCAGAAAACGTAAAACTAAAAAAAGGTAGATAAAACCCTGATGCTTGCTGTAAAAAATTTGCAGCCACAGATGGCGTTCTGTGATTTTTTGGATTTTCGAACAGTGAAGAACAGAAATCTGTTTCTGGACAACAAACTCACAAATTAGTCTTCCTCTCTTTAGAGGCTATTCTTGGCACCAAAAACCAAAACAAAAAGATACAAGGGAGTTGCTACAGAAGTAACATCACCCAAAACAAGAAAAACGCTTTTCTATAATGCCTTTTAGCTAGGCGCAATGATTTTAATGATGCTCTCATAAGAATAAGAGTTGAAACAAAAGAGAGCATCAAGAAGCAAATATCAAACAAATTTAAGCCTAACCACCTTCCTATGCATTGGTATTTTGCAAACAAATAAATCCATGAAGAACATAGTGACAAGCATAGGAAGGTAAAATAAAACTTTCAACATAAAGAGAGAAAACTCTTTCTTATAAAAATCATTGAGGCATAAAGCAACCAGCATATAAAAGTAGAACAAGAGCAACCTCAAAACTTTCATAATGATAGGAATCATAGTAACATATTTCCCTCTCTCATAATAATTTTCAGTAGTATTATAATTAATATCATCAAGTAACAGAGGACCATCATAAACTTTGTAGCATAAGTCATCATAAACAACCGTATCCCATTTTATTTCTACCCTATGCTCGTTTTTTATTTGTTCTTGTTTTGGGTGATGTTTAATAGGGGAATCAGGTCATAAGTGTAGCAAGCATCAATTTTCTCAAAAAGGGACATTTCAAGAGAATCCATAGGAACATAACATTCATCCTCCTTTGGTAAGCGCGGAGGGCAATCAAATAGTGTAAGAGTTGATGAGTTACTATCATTAGAAGGTGAGCATGGGTAGCTGCTCCATTCTCCCTCGTTTTGTTCGTCACTCTCTTCCTCTTTTTCATCGAATGAGCTTTCAGTTTCAGCAATTTCTTCTTCCACGGTTTCCTGCAAGGCAACAATCTCTTCTTTTGGAGGATAAGTTCTCTCAAGAAATTCAGTAATATAAGGATTATCATTGTAATACTCAAGGCAATATCCAAGTATAACAAAAAAATTAGATTTGTAAGAAGCATCATCAATATCTTTAAGCATAGAAGTAATTTCATAGGCACCAAATAAAAAATTCTTCAATTTGTTCAAGATTATCAAAATCATAGTTTCCTTTAGCATAAGAAGCCAATATTTCATTATCATTATAATCACATTGGAAAGGGAGGTGTTTATGCCTCCTACAGCAAAAATATTCATTAAAGTACCAGGATTCATCATAAGTAGCGCAAAAGTTTTTAGCAAGACTATTCAATTTATTTATTTGTCCCCATAAGTGTTTCCCTTTTTTAGACAAGCGGTATTCCTTATAATATTTTTGTTGTTCCTCCGTGAACCCACCTTGCCCATAAGATCTAGTCTCACAGAAAGTAACCATTGATAGCAAGTAAAGAACAAGACATAATAACAGGATAAAACCGAAATAAACTAGGTGCTGGAATTTTTAATTTTTTTTGTGTTTTTTAGTTTTAGAGCAAACGAAAGGCAAAACAAGACTAACAAGAAATAAACTAAGCAAGACAATAACAAAGTAAAGTGAAAGGATGTGTGAAACTCCCCTAGCGTGAAGCTTCCAAGTCCCCGACAACGGCGCCAGAAAAAGAGCTTGATGACGTGGATCACACGTTCGCTGGGGAACACCAAGAGGAAGGTATGATCCAGCAAAGCAGCAGTTTCTCTTGATTAAAAAACCAAGGTTATCGAAGCAGTAGGACTTGGAGAAGGCCTTGCTAGGTGTCAAAGGTGCCAGAAAAATATTATGGTGTGTTGACGTGGACCTGCACACAATCACAAACAAACTACTTTGCCCCAACGAAACAGAGAGGTTGTCAATCTCTCCGGCTTGCTGAACACAAAGAATTAAATGTGCAGATGTAAAATATGATGAAAGTGAAATATGACTAGCGAGCAGACGATGATGGAAAGCTATTAAAACAATTGTAAACAGTGTAGGAAAATAGGATCGGGTTCCACAGATAACTAGTGGTGTCTCTCCAAAAGATACACATGATGGGTAAACAAATCACAGCATGGCAATTGACAAAATTGTGGGTGCATAACAATGCTATCATAAAAGAATATAGTTCACCGCTTCATCTAATATGGGCATTACATACAAATACATAGACCGTTATCCAACTGCATCTATGACTAATAATCCACCCTAAGATCACTATCCAACATGTCACCCAGAAGTAATAAGTTGCAAGCAACAGATCATTGCAATAAGCAAAGTGCATAATGTAAACAATGTAAATAACACAAGGAAATAACACCGTTGTTTTCTCCCTAGTGGCAACAGCACATTCATGAGCATAAGCGTTTCTGTCAATCGCACTCAGCACACAAAGGCATGAACCCACTATCTAGCATAAATACCCTCTCTGAAGATACTAACAATTACTTGGCCAAAGCATCCGCTAGCATCGGAGAGCATGCAAGATCATAGATAAAACATAACACATAGATGAACAAGAGTAATGATTCCACAATTCATCGGATCCATGCAAACACATCATGTAGCAATTACAGATATGATCTTGATCATGATAGGCAGCTCACAAGATCTAAACAATGGAGTACAAGGAGAAGAGACAACCATCTAGCTACTGCTATGGACCCGTAGTCCCGTGGTGGACTACTCACGCATCACTCCGGAGGCAGGCATGGTGATGTAGATGCCTCCGGTGATGATTCCCCCCTCCGGCAGGGTGTCGGGAAGAGCTTCAGAACCCTCCCGATCTAGGGTTGGCGACGGCGGCGGCCTCGGATGTTTTCTAGAGAATATGATCGGGTATCGAGGGTTTCCGCGTCGAAAGGAATTTATAGGCGAAAGGGCAGCTCGAGACGACGTCGGAGGGCACCAGGTGGGGCCCAGGCGCGGCCAAGGTGTGGGCCGCGCCTGGGGGCGTCTGGCCCCTGTGGGGACCCCCTGTAGGCGTCCTCCTGGCTCTGTCCTTGTTTCCTCGTGAAAATAATTCACGTAAATTTCCAGCTGATTCCGAGAAACTTCCCCGAACAACTTTTCTGAAACAAAAAGACAGCAGAAAACAGGAACTGGCACTGGACATCTTGTTAATAGGTTAGTTCCATAAATCATGCCAAAATGATATAAAAACATGTGGCACTGATGAAACATCAAAAATTATAGATACATCAGAGATGTATCACTATCTTGTGTTGTTAATCTTGTCATATATCTTGTGCTTGCTAGTTTCCTTGTGTTCATCTTGTTTAGCTTATGTTGTTGTTGCACTTAGTTGAACTTAGCATATTTATAATACTCCCTCCATTCCTAAGTATAAGGTTTTGAGAAAAAATTCGAAATATAAGGTGTATTGTGATTAATGGACAACTGTACCCATTCACAAATGAGTCACAATATGGAAAAGAGGGATTTGAAGGATTGTTTTCAATTTGTGGCTATTAGATACTCTTATCTCTCAATTTTTTCCATGATAAAATACGTCCACCTCATATAAAATACTGATGTCTTAATATCCGTGCCAAAACCTTAGCCACCTTATATTATGGAACGGAGGGAGCATGTGTTTGAAAACTGAACGAGCAGCTTATTTGTAAATACCTTCTCTCTCTGCTTGTTCCTGCGTGAAGGGCCAGCTGGAGGCGTGTCTTGAGAACCGAATAGACGCTTCGTGCATGCGGCTTTCTCTACGGGACCAGGCTCGTGAGTGCGTGGAGCACGGTAGGGCGGTTCATCAACAGGAGCTAGCCATGAATCCTCCATCATCACAATGGTCATCGATGTACTGATCGACACCTTCATCAAGGTTGGCTTGTTGTGTCGCGAGCTATTCAAGATCAGCCACCCCATCTACTTGCAATTGTGGTATGCGCTCACTCATGGCAGAAGATGGTGGTGGTGGTGCGGTGGCCTTGCCAGGGCTTGGCAACCAGACTGGTAGTGTTGTCTGTGGGGTGGTGCCCCCCCCCCCCGCCCCAAATAAATATGGCTTTTTGGCCATAGCATGTGCCAGAGGATGAACTCTCTGAGGGCTAGTGGCTATCGGATCCCTTGGGTTGAAAGGGAGGATCCACAATGTCGCAACCCGACAACACCCTAATCAGTGAAACCCTATATACGCTAGTGGGCATCAGCCAGTTGTGGGACATGTGATATTTTGGTTGAACGATATTAGCCTTGGCAACATCCTTCAACTCGCCGCTCACAAAGTGTAGGAGAGTGCATGGAACCGAGCTGCCTTGCGAAAAACATGTAGGGCGTCAGAGATGCCAGGCAAAGGCAATTGGATGAAGTAATCTGTTGAGCCTCCGACGCTTAGTTACCGTAATGGCGTCGAGGTCGGCTATTGTCGAGGCACAACCGACATCGGACGTGTAAAACTTGGAGGGGGTGCTTGGCACGGTTCCGGTCGGCGAATTGTCCCCAACAGGTGCATTAAGCTTCGGAGTCATGGTGTTCGCGGCATGATTCACCAATACAACAGGTGTAGGCGCCGCGTCCTTCGAGTTCCTGCCGGTTAAGCTGGGCACTGGACACGACCCTATCCGACCTTCATCAATCCAATTCGTTATCGATTGCATCATGTGAGGAAGGAGGCAAGTGTGTGTGTGTGTGTGCCATTTTTGGCTTGGACCATCTGCGGCACCTTTGCAATTTCCGCACTAATGTCAGCCTCCTTGCGCTTCTTTCTCTCCTTTCACCTCACCGTGTCCTCGTGGTAATATTCAGCCCATTTTGCGTCACCATGGCCGACCACATGGCCACCTGACGGCACCTTTGACGCGGGCACCCCTTGACCTCGTGCATCGCCATGTTAAAATTAGTGTCCCACAAGGCCTTCGTCGACGACTCTGATACGTCCATTTTGCATCACTATTTTATATCACAACTTATTCTTATTCATTGATATGTTTCATATGAAGATGCATTACTTACGTTATTTTACCTTATTTTGCATGTTTTACAGTTTGCGGGATTTATCTGTCGGAGTCAGCAATCAGCTGGAAAAAAATTGACTAAGGCTTTTCTTGACCCCCTCTCTCCTCCATTGTTTCTCTTGAGAACGGTTGCTCCCTCCTCATTCTCTTCCATGAATTTTGGATTTCTTTGAGAGAAAAGAGAGAGAGAGGAGATCTAGTACGTTTCCACCTACATTTTCCCTTCCGTGTGAAGGGAAGCTTCTGTTCTAGGTCTAGATCTTAGAGTCATTTGTTGGTCTCCTCCATTTTCCAAATTATTTCCCACCTCTCCCAATAATTTGTTACGTTTGGTGAGATTTGAGAGAGATAGATTTGAGAAAGTAGAGTTAATCATGTTTCGACAATATGTCCATGCTTACGCTCAACTGAACTATTTTGCTGATGTGTAAAATCCTTCTCTTCTTCCCTAGTCCCAGCAGCAGTGTGTCTTCAGGTGGCGCCGGCGGCGGTGATTGTTCGGTACAGGTCTGGCTCGGGAAAAGGTTTTCAAAATAGTTTTCCAAACCTATTTGCCAAATGGAAACAACTAAAAACTTGTCATGTCGGAAAGCTCAAACAACTAATAAAAATTGGACTCGTTTGTGCCTATTTTCATAATTATACAAAACTTTTATATTTATATTTATCATTTTTTTGAAACATATATGTTGTGTATTACTTAGTTACATTACTAACCACACAAAACACTTTATATATATTTGTTATCATGTTTTCATTTGTATGGTTGCAATGTATATCATCGAAATTATATCTGAGTAGTGCAAAAAGTTCTCGCGTTCATGTGATATTCCCGTTAACAAGATACTAAATTAGAACCACATTTAATGTGAAAACAAAAAAGAACAAAAATGCACTCCTCCTTTAATATTTTTTTAACAATTAATGATTACATAGTGTATATGCATATTGTTGTGTATATGTTTTCTCTATTCTAAAATTTATTAAATATATTGGTAGAGATTCCATGCAACATAATAAATATCTTAACTAATAGAGGCGAGTAGCATATGATCAGATAAGAAACTTTGTAGAAACTTCTGGAAGTATAAATTGATAGTTGGCATCAACTTTTTTTTCCATGGTCAAATGTGTGTTACAAGTTCCGAGGGTTTAACAATAATCTGACAGTATGTTAGTGATGTATACTAGTTATTGAAATAACATCACTTAATATTTTTTTGATAAAGGGAATATATTAATATCGCAGAGATACCAATTACACCCAGCCTCTGCACCAACAAGATGTCGAAATACATCCAGGATGCACACAACCAAGAAAAAAAAAAGAGAGAAAATTAAAAACAAAGACCCCGTCGGAGTGATGGAACACTCGCAACAGCAACACTCTAACCACCACCAAAGTACAACACCCGGACCACAAAAAAGTTCTCCAAAACAATGCCTTCAGCAAGACCATTGCCAGGTACAACCAATGAAGGCCAGACCTTGGGCTTTCACCCTGAAGAAAGATCGTGATTCCAAAACAATGCCTTCAGCAAGGCCATTGCTAGGTACAGCCAATGAAGACCAGACCTTGAGATTTCACCCTGAACATCACGGCTCGGTACTTAGTACCACCAGAACGCTGTCCACCTGTGTTGTCGCTCCCTCTTGCCAAGGCCGCTGCTGCAAGTCCCCAACACCTGACACACAGGAAAACATGTGCCTAGAGTCTTCAACGCAACCAAACCTCCTCTCCGCCAACACAAGCCTCCAATCACAGCCACCATGACTTTCTTCACTACTGTCAATGTCATGGAAATCTATTAGACATATCGCATGACCACGACAAGATAGCGAAGCTTCGCGCCTCGCCCTCATGAAGCATCTCTGGCCATAGATGAGAGCGCGCACGACCGGATCAATTCCAATCTAGATATCCAATGACGCCATGCGCCAATCCGCGGAGATCTCCGATGGCAAGACCGGAACACGTTGGCAGACCAATCACGGAGGAACATATGTAGCAGATCGATGATTTGGTACTCGAAGACTAGCAGGGCCACCACCAGCAGATCGGAGTGGGATCCCAAGATCCACCACTCCAGATCATAACAAGGGCGGTCGTCAACCTCCGGAGAAGAGGTCTCCGCCGCCATGCCCGGGGCCGTCGCCCCGGCTCCCATGCGATGCGCCCCGTCGAGCGGCGTAGATGCGATCCGGCCACGCGGCACCGCCGCCATCTCACCATCCGGCCGCCGGCGCCACTCACCACCACCATCATGGATGAGATCAGGGGCGCCTCCCCAATCCCCTCGGGTCGCGACCAGCGGAAAGCCCCGCCGCCGCCATGCCGCCCAGGCTTAGCCCTGAGACACCTCCGGCAGCGGCAGGGGGAGAGAGAGGCTGGAGAAGACCGGAGGAGGGTGGAGGGGAGCTCCCCGGAGTGGCGTGGCGCCGCCACCCGGGGGAGGGTTAGGTCCTGATGGAGACAACTCATCTCGGTATAACATCACTTAATTAGTCACTAACAAACATATAAATATTATATATTCTACTACTTTTGAACACATAAAATTTAATTATTTTACATGCTCACCACAGTGCGTTCTATATCACATGGTGTAGGCTAAAATAGCCCGGTCTAGGACTAGAGTTGAGGTATTTGTAGGAAGCATGAATTGGCCTGAATGCCACCGGTTCTGATTATACTGCCAATGTACAACGTACGGGTAAAAAGGTTTTGGGTTGAAAAAACACAAATCTAGCTAGGACGACTTTGTTCCTTATATATTGATGATTAGGGATACTGATACGTCTCAAACGTATCTATAATTTTTGAGTGATCCATGCTTGTTTTATGTCATTGTCACATGTTTTTGCCATCTTGTTATATCATTTTAAGGCATTTTATTGGACTAACCTATTGACAAGATGCCCAGTGCCAGTTCCCGGTTTTTGTGCTGATTTTGTTGCAGAAAGTTACTTCTGGAAATATTCTCGGAATTGGAAGAAAATTTACGGAGATTTTATATTGAGGAAATAAGGACCGGATCCAGAAGGGCGACCCCGGGAGGGACCCACAGGCCAGGGACGGGTCCCACCCGCGGGCCAGGGGGAGGCCACGGCCACAGGTCGCCCCTGCCCTTGTGGGGCACCTCTCGGCCGCCTCCAACGCTTATAAAATCATCCCCGACGCAAAAACCCTAACCCCCGAAGGATTTTCCCAAATACGCAATAGAGCTCTGCCGCCATCGCCGACAAGTTTTGGGGGGTTCAGAAGGTCCTGTTCCGGCACCCTGCCGGGACGGGGATCGACCGCCGGGGCCATCTCCATCAACACCGCTGCTTCCCGCGATGAGGAGGGAGTAGTCCCTCACCGGGGCTGAGGCTTATACAAGTAGCTATGTGGTTATCTCTCTCTCCCATGATGTGATCTTCGTTGTGATCATGAGCTTTGTTAGTGTAGTTGAATACATGATGTTTCCCTATGTGTAATGGATATGATGTTGCTCAAATGGTGTTATTTAGTACAATTTCCGGAGCCACCATTGTGATCATGGTACCTCGGTGACAGGATGGGTGCCGTGTGTGACTATATGGATAATAGATTGGAAGGATCTTCATCATGAGTTTGTTCTTTATTTGTTGGATTGAATAGATCATGAGGTTTCTTGATGCTTGTGTTATTGAAGAAAGAGACTATTCAAGAAATAGGTTGTGGTGTTTGTTAGTACTATCTTTGGATGCGGATAGTGACAGCATGAAGTGTCCATAGATGTGGAATACGAACTTTAAGGTGTGCTTTTTGTAGCCCTACGCAATTCTCATCCTATTTGATCCACGAAAGAATGATCTCCGAGTAACGTCTACCATGCATGTGTTTTTGTGGAACTATTATGTGTTTAATTATGTTAATGATGTTGAGAGTAGTCACTAGTGAAAGTATGAAGCCTAGGCCTTGTTTCCAAGCATTGATACACCGTTTTTAGTCACTTTTGTCACTTGTTTGCTTGCTGCCATTTTTATTACAGAATTATAAAATCACCTTTTACCATCCATATCACTTGCATTTTACCATCTCTTCGCCGAACTAGTGCACCTATACAACTGACAATTGTATTAGGTGTGTTGGGGACACAAGAGATTTCTTGTATCTTAATTGCAGGGTTTCTTGAGAGGGATATCTTTGACCTCTACCTCCCGTGGATTCGATAAACCTTGGGTTATTCACTTAAGGGAAATTTGTCGATGTCCTACAAACCTCTGCGCTTGGAGGCCCAACAAGTCTACAAGAATAGAAGCGTGTAGTAGACATCAACTGTCAATCATTAAGATTGTCTTTCTAGTTGGCCTCGGAGTAGGCGGAAAGAATAGTCGATGAAGAAGGTTGTATGTGAAGTTCAAGTGAAGGTGTATGCCGGAAATAACGAAGAATGAGTGAGTGATGTCGTGACTCCCGCCTCGTCCTCCTGGGCGACTCAGGGGATAGAAACCCTAGCACCGCCAAACCATCCCCCATGTTTCCCCTCCCTTGCTGTCATTGTCGATGACCACCGACCAGCCCGTGGTGGTGGCGGGGTACTCATGCTGCGCTTCGATTGATTATCTTCCTCCTCAGATGGACTCCATCCTCTCCCCTTCGATCGCATGTCTGCCGCTTCGTCCCCATGTCCTACGTCACCGCGGTCACGATTCTGGCTCATGGTGCGTGAGTCCGGCAGTCCTATTGCCGGATGGCCGCCTAGTCGGTCCCCTGCTCAGGTGCGGGGGACATTGTCTTCTGGTGGGAGGTCGCTACTCCACCGTTGGGCACTCCTCCCCTCCTGTCGTTTATCAGCTGGGAGCTTTTCGCCCCATAGTGAATGTTTCGATGGCGAGCATTCACAGTGGGTTTCCTGATGTTGCTCCAACTAGCTTCTCCCCCCTCTTCTCCTTCGTTGCATCTCCCAGTTCTGCTAGGTTTGTAAGGATATTGTCTTTCCGTTCTCTGTTAATGGAAAGGGGTGGAAAAGCCCGGTTGGAAAAAAAATCAGCTGGGAGCTCGCCGATAGGCTTGGGTGCTCTAGTTGGGTCGTGCCAGGGCGGCCGGTCTCCTCTCATTGTGGGATGCGTTGCCTTGGATCTGTCTGGGTTGGTGCCCTATATGCAGGGACGGATCCACACTTGGTCATGGGTGTTCAGCTGAACACCCAAAATTTTGTAAAAAAAAGTTCATATGCATCATTTGTGCTATTTCTTAGCATGTTTACGTAGTGTTTCAAGTCCAAATCAATGTCAAACATTAAATTTGTACTTTTATTAGCGTGGAAATCATGAACCATTTTAATTTTCACCTATATGTTTTGTGTTGGTTGAAATTTGAACACCCAAAATTAAATTTCTGGATCCGACCCTGCCTATATGCCTAGCTGCTGCACAGTGAGGTGAGTGAGTCGTCGGTGTGGACTTGTCGGCGTGGCTTTCCGACTTGTTTCCGTTGGCTCTAGTGCGTGGTGCTAGCGGGCAGTGCGGGGCTTGTTTTCTTGGGATGGCCGGTTGGCCACACCTGGGGGTGTTGTCCGGTGAAGGTCTGGTTCTTGTCTTCTCCGTCGTCTCTATGGTGTGCCTGGATCCGGCAAGGGAAAGGACTCCGGCGAAAGCCATGCACGGCTTTGTCTTGTGCCACCAACGATTGCGTCCTTGCAGTCGTTTTCCTCCTTGGAGGTGTTGCTATGTTTTTTTCGCTTTCTTTGCCCGGTTGATAGCTTCTACCAGTGTGCGCAACCCTGTTCTCCATGGTACTTCTCTTTGGTGGTGGTCTGTCGAGCTCCGCAATGTTTTCGAGGATCACCCCAGGTCTTTTGTTGCCGCCTCTCTCATCAATGTCAATTGTGCATCTTGTAAACGGTTTGCTTCCTGGTTCGAGCGATAGTTCTGGTACATAGGGTGGTCACCTACACTGATGGCATGCCACGAGGAGCTACCAATATTTTATGTCCATGCCTCGGTTGCTTGATTTGCTAGGTTGGTGCCTAGGCCCGTGGGGCTGGAGATGGGAAAGGCAAAAGCTTTGCAAGACTTCGGTCGTTGTCGTGGTGTTGACACCCTTGGTCACGTTTCCCTCCATGGAGGCACAACCTTGATTCCCCTCCCCTTGGGTTTTTGAAGATTGTTTGAATTGGCAACCTAGCTCAAGGGTTCGTACTATTTGTTTTTTGGTTGCCTGAGTGGGTGTGTTGAAGAGATATGATCCGATGCCATTCTACTCGAAGCTTTGCTCGGTGCTTGAAGATGTTGTCCATGTTCAGCTGAAGACCTATCCTTTTGATGGCAGTCAAGCAATACATGGTGTTGGAGATTAGTTTCATTTGCTTGTATTTAGGTGCTTTTGTGTTTTCAGTTGTTCACCATCTGTGCATGTATCTCTAGTTGGTAACCCCAGTTTTTCTTTTCTATTGTTCATTTATGTAACTCTGATGGCCAGTTGTTGGCTTTGTTAATTCAAGTTGGGCTCTTTTCGAGCCTTCGGTTTTTAAAAATGTAACCAATAATGCGCTTGGCACTGAGGAGTGTGCGGTGAATGCTTAAAATTAAACACCTTGTTAACCGTAAAGGATAGATTAGGCCTTGGTAACAATAAGTACTAGAGTCAACCGATAATATCGCTATATACAAAGTAGCATCTCAGAATCCAAAAAAAAAGCTCCATCATACGATGAGCTTATCAGTGCACCTCTCTTTCTTCGGCTTGTGGCACTCCTTTACCCAGTGGTCGGTGATGCCGTAGTTGTGGCACTTGCCCTTTTCAGGCTTGCCACTTCCCACCGCCGTAACCCCTGGACAGTGACTTGGGCTTGGGTTGGCCCTTAGCCTTCTGCTCCCTCCGATCCGATACAAGTATCGCTGGAAACAAGTGATTACGTATAAGTGAGCCGTATAACTTGCGAGATTCTTTGTGGATTAGAGGGAGTAATATATTTGACTTTTTGTAGAGGGATTCTGATATATTTGATTGATTGTTGGCTTAACGAGCTCACAATTCCTCCTCCGTGAGGAGCAAACGGCCACCAGCGGTCCAGCGTCCACGTCCTCCTCGCCGCATTCCTTTGATGCAGAGAGTCGCCCACAGAGCTCCTCAATCGTCATGGACTTGAGGTGGAGCAGCGTCTGAATGGAGCACACCATCTGCCTGCACTTGGACGGTACCACCCGGAGAAATTTCCTCATGGCCTTGACTCCTTGAGTTCAGTGTCTTAGTCATGTCTGATAATTGAGGAGAACTATTGATTGTATTGATTTGTTTAGAGCAGATTACATCGTATATGTAGTACAAGCCAACCGACATAGAGCTGGGTTAGGTATCCTATTACAATACGTATTGGAGTCCTAAGTGGACTCATATCGTTAACCCCCCCCCCCCCCCCCCGCAGTGTCAACGTCGGGTGTCACGATGTTGAGACTGGATCGGATGTCGATGAATGGAGCAGTGGGTAGACCCTTGGTGAATATATCTGCAAATTGGGCACTGGTTGGAACATGTAGAACACGCACTTCGCCAAGTGCGACCTTCTCGCGAACGAAATGAATATCAATCTCAATGTGCTTCATACGGCAATGATGAACAGGGTTGGATGCCATATAGACTGCAGATATGTTGTCACAGTAGACGATAGTTGCACGATCTAGTGGATGATGAAGCTCGGCAAGTAGTTGGCGAAGCCAAACTGTCTCAGCAACAGCATGCGCAACAGACCTGTACTCCGCTTCAGCTGATGACCTGGAAACAGTAACTTGCCTTTTGGAAGACCATGAAACAAGATTATCACCCAAATATACACAATAGCCGGATGTGGACCGTCGAGTATCAGGACAACCCGCCCAGTCCGCATCTGAATAAGCTGTCAAACTTGTGGGAGAAGAAGAATTGATAAGTAAGCCATGATCAAGAGTGGCTCTGGTTCTGATTATTTGCGTCCGACGAAATTTGGATAGTGTGGTTTTTGCCTTGTGTGAGATGACTTTTGGGTATTTAGAGTACTTTGCATTTCTTGATTTCAGATGTTAACAAATTGAACTATTTTTTCTTGGGATGATGAAAAATGAACAAACCCACTACACATCGTTGGCAAAACCTACATCGAGCTTTGAGATAGCGAAGGATTTGTTTGACATGGTTGAAATGAGGAAGACGAGGATCATGCATGTAGAGACAGGCTTGTTGGACAGAGTAGGAGATGTTGAGACGTGTGAGTGTAGCATATTGGAGTGCACCGGTTATACTACGATATAGACTAGGATCGGGTACGGGATCATCATCAGCCGAAAGTTTGTATCCAACATCAGCTGGCGTACGAGAGGGTTGACAGTCAAACATGCCAGCACGAGTAAGTCAAGAATATATTGGCGTTGAGAAAGAAAAAGACTATCAGCGGAATGAGTGACAGCAATGCCAAGAAAATAATGTAGGGTTCCTAGATCAGTCATAGAGGATTCATTGTTGAGTGACGAGATGATATGGTGGAGAAAAGAATCAGAGGAGCGGTGAGAATAATGTCATCAACATAGAGTAAAAGATAGGCAGTATGATCTTTAGAGTGAAAAATGAATAAAGAGGAATCAAATTTTGAGGGTGTAAAGCCAATTGTTTGAATAAACGTAGCAAACCGATGAAACCATGCCCGAGGGGCTTGTTTAAGACCGTACAATGATTTGTGAAGAAGACAAACGAGATTGGGAGAAGCGGGATTTTCAAAACCCGAGGGCTGCTGACAATAGACAGTTTCATTGAGAGTGCCATTGAGAAAAGCATTTTTGACGTCAAGTTGATGAATAGGCCAAGAGGAAGAAACAACAATACTAAGAACGACACGAATAGTACTTGGTTTGACAACAGGAGAGAAAGTCTCATCATAATCGATGCCATGTTGTTGAGAAAAACCACGACAGACCCAACGGGCTTTATATCGAGCAAGAGTACCATCAGCGTGAAATTTGTGCCGAAAAACCCATTTACCGGAGACAACATTGGCATTAGTTGGTTTGGGAACGAGGGTCCATGTATTATTTTGAGTGAGAGCATCAAACTCATCACGCATAGCAGCATGCCATAGCGGATCAAGAAGGGCACGCTTGTAAGTTGTGGGAATTGGAGAAATAGTTGTAGTGGTGGATAGGTTTAGTCGACGAACGGGAAGATGAAAGCCACGCTTGCCTCGAGTTCGCATGACATGGTCATTGTGAGGAATTTCAACGAAAACCGCATTGGGAGGAATCAGTGCATCAGAGAGGGCGACTGGAGAAGAGGCCGAGGAGAGATCGGGATCATATGTTGCCGCGGCAGGAGAAACAGAAGAAATTTCTGTCATGGCAGGGGTTGGCGGCAAGGTGGAATCCGCCCCGGTAGAAAATTCTGACGCGGCAGGAGTTTGCGGTGTGATAGGGGTGGGGTATGGGTCGTGGGGAGAGGTGTCTGTTGGTTCGGTAGGGGGGCGAGGGGGGATGAGCTATAGGTTGGTATAAGAGGTCGTTGGGTAGGATTGGTGATAGATGGTGGTGTGGTAGACGTCGGGGAGGAGACGGTGGCATATGTAAAGACGTTTTCATCGAAAGTGACATGACGAGAAATCAGAACACGGCCAGAGGAGGGATCGTAACAATGGGAGCCCTTGTGATCATCGGAGGGTCCAAGATAAACACATGGAAGAGAGCGAGGTTCGAGCTTGTGTTTGGTGGTGGCGGTGATATTTGGGAAACATAAACATCCAAAAACACGAAGAGAGGAATAGTCAGGATGATGGAGGAAAAGGGACTGAAAAGGTGTATAGAGGGGACATGTTTTTGTTGGTCGGATGTTGAGAAGGAAAGTGGCGGTACGAAGAGCTTCGGCCCAAAAGCGAGGAGGAAGTGAAGCTTGTATGAGGAGGGTGCGTAGGATGTCATTGATGGATCGTAGAGATCGTTTTGCTTTTCCGTTTTGTGGAGATGTGTATGGGCAAGAAAACCGAAGAAGGGTGCCAGAGAGAAAGAAATTGCGGTTGCTAGCATTATCGAATTCGCGACCATTGTCACATTGAATAAACCATATGAGAAGGCCGAAGTGCACAAGAGCATATTGTCGAAAATTAAGAAAAATTGTGTGAGCATCCGACTTGGCACGAAGAGGAAACGTCCATATGTAATGAGAATAATCATCAAGGATAACTAGATAATATTTAAAGCCAGAGACACTAGGGATAGGGGATGTCCATAGATCACAATGTAGTAGCTCAAAAGGAAAAGAACTAGCCGTAGTAGAAGTACTAAAGGGGAGGCGAACATGTTTGCCGCATTGACAGGCATTGCAGAGGGACGAATCATGAGACGAACTAGAGCTAGGTGTTGAGAGATAGTATCTGTATAGCACTCCTTGGTTGTTTCCTTGTACACCAAGACTTGTAATCTGTATGCCTCCTATATATACGTGACAGCCGGCCCTATTGGAGCTGTGCAATCTCCTACAATCTCTCTACATGGTATCAGCCTAAACCACCGATCCAACCCTAACCCTAGCAGCCGCCGCCGCCTCTCTCCTTGGCGCCGCCGCCGCCGCTGCCTCCTCCCTGTCGAGCCGCCGCCGCCTCTCTCCTTGGCGTCGTCGCTCCCCCATTTCCGCCCACCATGTCTACCTCGCGATCTGGGAGTTCCAACCCCTTCGCCGGCCCCTCCGTCTCCGTCATCCGCGACGTCCCCATCCTCGAGCACGTGCCGATCAAGCTCTCCCACACCTCGGCTAACTTCTTTGCGTGGAAGACGTACTTCGGCCTCCTCTTCCGCGAGTACGATCTCCTCGACCACATCGACGGCACCGTCGACCTCCTCGCCATGCTGCACGACCCTGACTGGAGCACCATCGACGCCACCATCACCCGCTAGTTCTTCCAGACCGTCTCCACAGACATCTTTCACACCGTTGTCCGCGATGGCGACACCGCGCGCGACGTGTGGCAGAAAATCACCGGCCTCTTCACCAACAACAAGCTCCAGCGCATCACCTTCCTCCAGCAGGAGTTCTTCGGCCTTCACCAGAACGATCTCACCCTTGACGCCTTCTGCCTGCGCCTCAAAACCCTCTCCGACGAGCTTCGCGATCTGCAGTTTCTGATCACCGACGCCCTCCTCCTCTCCATGCTCACGGCCGGCTTCGGCGAGGATCTCAGCCAGGCCGCCTCCAACCTCATGCTACTCACCACGCCGACCTACGAGCAGGCTGTGGCCTACCTTCGCAACGAGGAGCGGAGGCTGCGCCACCTGCGGGATCGCGCGGCCAACACCGCCTTCACCGCTGGCGTCTCCAACGGTGTGCCTGCATCTTCCACAACGGTGCCGCCACCTCGCGCCCCGGCTCCATCACCCCTCTACCCGCCTCCGCCGCCGGCCACCGCCCTTTGGGCGAGTGGAAACAGTGTTCTTCCCAACGGCGGGGGAGCCCCACGCGCGTCCGCTCCTACCGCCTCCGGCGGCACCGTCGGTACTGGCGGCGGGAACGGCGGCAACGGAGGTCGCCAGCGTCGCCGCGGTCGTGGATGTAATGGTGGCCCGCGCACCGGCGCCCCCAGCAGTTCATGCCCATGCCGCCCTGGACCATGGGCCAGAACCCCTGGACTAGAGTCGTCCACGCCTACACCATGCTGGTGCCCCGGGCTCCGTACCCCGGCATCTTGGGTTCCCGACCAGCGACTCACTAGGCCCTCTTCGCTACGCCTTAGTACGGCGGGCCTCCAGGCTACAACGGCATGCCTTCGACGCCGCAGGTCGACCCCGCGCTGTTGCACGCCCTCCATTCCAACCCCAGCACCGGCGCATATGGGGGTGGTGGTGATTGGTTCATGGATATCGGCGCGTCCTCCCACATGACCTCCCACCCCGGTAACCTCTCTGTTTCCTCTCCCACCAGGCCACCACCACTCCCTCCCGTATCATCGTCGGTAACGGCCAAGATCTTCCTATCACCCACACCGGCTCCACACAGTTTCCTTCCACTTCTAGGCCTATTTCTCTCAATAATGTCTTAGTTTCTCCATCTCTTATTCAGAATCTAGTCTCTGTTAAATGTCTTGCTCGTGATAACTCTGTGACGGTGGAATTTGATGATGTTGGCTTTTCTGTGAAGGATGGCCGTACTCGCATGCTCCTCCACCGATGTGACAGCCCCGGTGACGCTCTCTACCCCGTTCAGCGGTCCTCCTCCACCTCCAGCCACCACGCACTCTCCGCCGGTGTCGACCTTTGGCACGCGCGCCTCGGCCATCCCAGCTCCACCGCCCTTCGCCAAATAATGCAAGGATTTTCCTTTTCTTGTAATAAAACAGAGTCTCATTCTTGTGAAGCATGTCGTCTAGGCAAACATGTTCGCCTCCCTTTTAGTTCATCATCCACTGTCGCGTCTTTTCCGTTTCAATTAATTCATACCGATGTGTGGACTTCTCCAATTCCGAGCAATTCCGGTTTTCTTTACTATCTTGTAATATTGGATGACTATTTGCATTTTGTGTGGACCTTTCCCCTACGCCGTAAATCCGATGTTTTCGCCACCTTGACGTCCTTTTTCACCTTCGTCTCCACCCAATTCGGTAGAACCATCCGCGCCCTTCAGACCGACAATGGAAAAGAGTTTGACAACCTTGCTGTTCGCACCCTCCTCACCAATCATGGCACTGTCTTCCGTCTAACTTGTCCCTATACCTCTCAACAGAACGGTCGCGCTGAACGCATCCTCCGCACTCTTAACGATTGCGTCCGCACCCTCTTGTTCCATGCATACATGCCACCATCCTTCTGGCCGGATGCCCTAGCCACCGCCACCCTCCTTCTTAACGTTCGGCCCTGCCGCTCCCATTGGCAGTATGCCCCACATCATCTCCTGTTTGGTACACTTCCCTCCTACGACGACCTCCACGTCTTCGGTTGTCGATGCTACCCTAGTATAGCCGCCACTACCGCGCATAAGCTTGCACCTCGCTCTCTTCCCTGTGTGTTCATCGGCTATCCTGCTAACACTAAAGGCTATCGGTGCTATGATCCGGTCTCTCATCGCGTGATCACCTCGCGGCACGTTTACTTTGATGAGCTGTTATTTCCTTTTAACAGGGAATCTTGGAGACCCCTGCAGCGCCGCCCGCCCCCTCTACGGGCGCCCCTGCACGACGATATGTGGCTGCCACCCCGACAGCGCCTGCGCGTCTTGCGCCGGCAGCTACGGCCCCGGCTGCACCCGCCACGCCCGGGTCCTCGTCCGCCTCATCGGTCTCCTCGTCGCCCGCTCCCTCGTCGCCGGCCTCCCCGTCCTCGTCATCGGCATCTTCTTCATCGAGCTCGGCTGCTGCTCCGCCACCGCCTCCGCCCATGGGTGTCCTTACCCGCGCACGTGCGGGTGTGCACCGGCCCTCTACGCGCTACCCCGCCGATGTCTATGCCTACACTGCTTCTACAACTACACCCTCGCCCATACCCGCCTCCGTTCGAGCTGCTCTCCGTGATCCACAGTGGCATGCGGCCATGCAGGAGGAGTTTGATGCCCTACAACGGAACCAGACTTGGGAGCTCGTCCCTCGCCCTCCTCGCGCCAACGTCATCACCGGCAAATGGATGTTCAAGCACAAACTGCGCTCCGATGGCACACTCGAGCGCTACAAGGCGCGATGGGTGGTCCGCAGCTTCCGTCAACGCGCCGGCGTCGACTTCACGGACACGTTTGCACCGGTTGTCAAACCGGGCACGATCCGGACGGTTCTGCATCTCGTCGCCTCTCGAGCTTGGCCGGTGCACCAGATGGACGTCTCCAACGCCTTTCTTCATGGACATCTCGAGGAGCAAGTCTACTGTCAGCAGCCCACTGGGTTTGTTGACGCCGAGCATCCTGACCGTGTGTGCCTGCTCTCTCGCTCTCTGTACGGGCTGAAGCAAGCACCACGCACATGGCGGCGTTTCTTCATCAGCTTGGTTTCCGGTCTACACGCTCCGACGCATCCTTGTTCGTCTACCAACAGGGCTCTGATGCAGCATACCTGCTGCTCTATGTGGACGACATCATCCTCACGGCCTGCACCGACGCTCTTCTTCGACAGCTCACTGATCGTCTTCGCGCTGAGTTCGCCATCAAGGACCTCGGCCCACTTCACTACTTCCTCGGTCTCGAGGTGGTACACCGAGCGGACGGGTTCTTTCTACACCAGCGCAAGTACTCTCATGACATACTCGAGCGTGCTGGGATGCTTAACTGCTCTCCAGCGGCCACTCCTGTCGACACACACGCCAAGCTCTCCGCCACCGATGGATCGCCGGCTACGGATGCGTCTCATTACCGCTCCATCGTTGGTGCCTTGCAGTACTTGACGCTTACTCGTCCGGAGCTGCAGTACGCTGTACAGCAGGTCTGCCTCTACATGCACGCCCCTCGTGATGCCCACTGGACAGCGGTGAAACGGATTCTTCGGTACATCCGCGGCACTATGGACCTCGGGCTCACCATCTCCGCCTCGCCCTCCGTCGACATCGTGGCTTACTCGGATGCAGATTGGGCAGGATGCCCCGACACCAGGCGCTCCACCTCGGGCTATTGCGTCTATCTTGGTTCGTCGCTCATCTCCTGGTCGTCCAAGCGCCAGCGCCGAGGCTGAGTATCGTGCTGTCGCCAATGTAGTTGCAGAGTGCACTTGGCTTCGTCAGCTTCTATCTGAGCTCGCCTGTCCTGTTGACAAGGCTACGATCGTCTTCTGTGATAACGTCCCGGCTGTCTACCTCTCCGTCAACCCCGTACATCACCGCCGCACCAAGCACATCGAGCTGGACATCCACTTTGTTCGTGAGCAGGTTGCACTCGGTCACGTTCGAGTTCTTCACGTACCGACCTCCCAGCAATTTGCGGACATCATGACAAAGGGACTACCGACTTCTACGTTTTCCGAGTTTCGGTCCAGTCTTTGTGTCGCTGCCGACCCTTCGACTGCATGGGGGTGTTGAGAGATAGTATCTGTATAGGACTCCTTGGTTGTTTCCTTGTACACCAAGGCTTGTAATCCGTATGCCTCCTATATATACGTGACAGCCGGCCCTATTGGAGCTGTGCAATCTCCTATAATCTCTCTACACTAGGGATACAAAATTCTTGAAGCATAGATGATAGTGTAGTTTTGTTGGGATGTTCCAGTCGACGATGCCAGAGATCAACGGAGGCGTGCAGAGCATGCGGAGTGGAGGAGGACGCGGTGTGGAGAGGGTATAGGTCACCCGAACTATTGTAGCGAGCCAGAACCGTCCCGGTGTTCAGATCTTTCACAGATAAGCCAAAAGGGTCGAATTCCAAAGAGACATAATTGTCAATAGTAAACTGACGAACAGAGATGAGATTTCTAATTAAGGATGGAGCAATGAGAATATTGCGCAAGAGAAAATTTTGAGTATGATTTGGAATAGAGGAGTGACCAGTGCATGTGATGGGTATAGAGGAGCCATCGCCGACGATAATGGATGAAAAATTAGAAGGAGAACAAGATGATAGCAAATTCAAATTAGAAGACATATGCGAAGATGCACCTGAATCGAAAATCCAATCCGTACCTTGGTTATTGGGGGTGAAATTGTTCATGGCGGCGACGAAGGCGGACTGATCCCAGCTTGGTGTCGAAGACGCAGGCTGAGAGGCCAATGGAGCCGGGGTTGCAGTCATGTAAGGTAGGGTCGGAGGAGCACCGTACATGTATGGCATAGTCGGTGGTGGAGTCGCGTAACCAAGCGAATAGACGGGCGCCGTAGCAGGGGCGCCGTATGTCGGCGAAGATCCTGTTGATGGGCGAAGACCAGAGTTTCAAGCGTCGTAGTACGCCGGGGGTGCGCTGTAGGGAGATGGTGCCGTCCAGGGCATCGGCCATGCTTGAACGAGGCCGGTCCAAGGATCATAAGGTGGGCGCCATATTGATGGAGTAGTGGGCGGAGCCGGAGGAGGCGCTGGTGTCGATGTAGAAGTAGAGATAGGATCGCCGGCGGCGGTGAAGAGAGGCCGCGACGGCGGCGGTGGGGGTTTTGGCGGCGGAGCCATGCCGAGGTGCGGAAAACCTAGGCGTCTGATACCATGATAATTAAGGAGAACTATTGATTGTATTAATTTGTTTAGAGCAGATTATATCGTACATGTAGTACAAGCCAACCGACGTAGAACTGGGTTAGGTATCCTATTACATTGGAGTCCTAAGTGGTCCACTCGTCCCCAAGCGCCTGCAGCTCGCTGACGAGCCCAACAAGACGCAGCTGGGAGAAATCTCCGTACGAAGCTTCTGCGTGCGTGCCTCACGGACATGCTAGCTCCACCCTGACGCACATCACTTTGATGGCATCCCAGGCTTCCTTGGCGTCAGCGAGTACCGGCACCATCTCCGTCGGGACCGAGCGCAGGATCGCCCCGAGGGCCCTCCGCTCCTGCCGCTCGCTTCCTGTGCCCAGGTCGAGGGCCTCCCAGAGACCGGCGCCCTGCGGCTGAACTCACATGAGTATCGCCCACTCGATCGGAGTAGTGTGTGCGTGTGACCGTCGGGAGTTGGTGGCGCCGCCGCCGCCGTCCCTCGCGACCTGGCGCACCATCAGGTACTGGACAATGCCATCCCAGAGTCCCCGATCGCATCCCTACTCTGTCGCTATCCGACGGCAGGATCCTAGCTAGCGACGACCTATCCTACTCAACTGATTTAACGACCGAGTCACAAGCTGGCTCGCGACACAGCTTATTCTACTAACTGAAAGTAACTGGAATAAAACTACAGCAGTGTTAACTCTGTCGAAACTGAATTTTCCAACAGCCACCCTAACAAGCGGCAGCTAAGCTTTCGCCGAATAGATACAGATCGCTGAGGAGCTCCGTCGCGCGCTGCGTCTCGACCCAATGCTCAGTGGGGTCAGGAGGCGCGCGTACATATGGCGGACCGGCATGGGAGTGTCACGGAGGCACACAACTTCAAAGATCGAAATCATAGTCCTCAAGACCATTGAGGAAGGATCGAGGGTGCACTCGTCGTCACGGAGAGGCTGAGTGGCTGACCAATCGGCGTCAATGTTTCGGAAAGATCCTTCACCTTGCTGAAGTAGACGGCAGCTAGCGGCCATGTTAAGATTCTTGACCATCGACCTCCTGTTGGACTGATACGCGAAACTGCTCGAGACGATGGCCTGCTCCTGTTTGAGGTGGCCATCCATGGAGGTGGGCACGAAGAGCACAATGCCGGACACCCCATAACTCAGCGATGATTGGATCGTGGAGAGGATGGTGGGAAGGCCGGGAGCACCAATGAGAGATGCGCCTCTCTTGGCGGCGGACGGATACGTGCCGGCGGCGGGAGACGTGGCCATAGGGAAGAACGGCGGTAGCGGCGTGTAATACGGTGGAATTTGGGAACCGGCACTGCTCCAAAGGGAGAGGCCTATCTCATATATATATAGTGGTACAGGAGATACAAATACAAGTCCTACACCACATATGGTATGGATACATATACAAAGGTATACTACATGTCTAACACGGCGCAAGCTAGTAGCTTTGCATAACATTGGCCTGAATGCCACCGGTTCTGATTATACCGCCATAAGGTAGATGCTCTATTGCACTACATGGTTCACACCGTCGAGAATCAGATACCTGATTGTTGTGTATTTGATATTTTGGTACTACCGAGTGATTAAATATTTTCGAGCATATTTTCTCATGTATAGCTGATGTCGTAATGAATAATTTGAGAATGAAATGCTACATAGTTTCACATCAGTTAGGCGACGTGTCTACCCCCTCACCGCCATCATTGTTCCGGCGGAGACCCTCGAAGCCATCCTCAAGCTTACCCGGGCCTATCTTTGGGCGGGCACCGAGGCAAATGCAAAGTCAATTGGACGGCTGTGTGCCGGCCTACCTCTATTGGCGGCCTTGGCATCCTAAATTTGGACAAATTTGCGAGGGCTTTGCGCCTACGTTGGCCTTGGCTTGAGTGGACGGCTCCGGAAAGGCCTTGGGTGGTTATGGAGAACCCGTGCACCAAGGACGACATGAACTTCTTCTACGCCATGACGAAGGTTACCATTGGGGACGGCAACAAAGCTTGCTTTTGGCATGCCCCTTGGGCGGATGGAATCAGCCCCAAATACATTGCCCCGTCCATCTATGCCCTCTCAAAGAGGAAAGTTTGATCCGTTAGAAAGGCTACTACCGACAATGCTTGGGTTCTTCAAATTGACACCTCCGGTGGGCTCTCCGTCAACCACCTCCAAGAATTTGTGGCGCTTTGGCACTTCACTTCTCAACTTCACCTCACCGATAACACACCCGACACGATTGTTTGGAAGCTTACCAAATCCGGAGCTTATTCTTGCTCCTCGGCCTATCAAGCTCAATTCGCCGGCTCCACCCTCTCGCGCTTTGACTCTTTGGTTTGGGAGAATTGGGCCCCTCCAATGAACAAGTTCTTGTCGTGGCTCATCCTTCAAAATAGAGTTTGGACAGCAGACCGCCTTGAACGCCGGGGTTGGCCAAATGGTAAAACTTGCCCGCTTTGTCGCCATCTCCTTTTCACTTGCCCGGAGGATGAGTCGGCACGCCATCTCCTTTTCACTTGTCGTTACACCATCCGGATTTGGGTTATGGTCAAAGAGTGGCTTGGGCTTCACGACTTCTCGCCGGCGTAATGGCACACCTTTAACGATGTCCCTTCTTGGTGGGATCACATTCTTCATTCCCACCCCGGAAGGAAAAAGGCTCTTGCGTCTCTCCTCATGCTTATCTCATGGGAAATTTGGAACGAACGGAACCGGCGTGTCTTCAAGAATTCGAGCACCTTGCTTTCGATCACTCTTGACCGCATTAAGCACAACGCTCACGATTGGGTTCTTGCCGGTGCTAAGCACTTGGGTCATTTATTGCCGGGAGAGTAGTCGCTCTTTGTTTTGTATCGGGATGTAAATCCCAAAACCATGTTACTTAAACTCCCTCTTATTCAATGAATGAAGGCAAATCTTTTGCCTCTTTTCAAAAAAAAAAAGTACACTAAACCATCACAAACATAGATGCATTGATGCCACAAAAATATGCCAATACTTTTTTGATAAAAAGCATACCAACTATTGGTACTAGTCCTAATACCTCTTTTCTGTAGCGTTTCCCTCCTTAACACCAGATCGGATTGCTACGGCTTAAGGCAAACAGGAATCACCATACGATGCACTGCCCTACCTAATTCCCTGTACGTGGGCTACTCAAATCTAGTGTAGCGTACATATGAAAGAAAAGCACACTCCAACGTTTTTCAGTTGTTGGGTACGGCTCCCTCGGCTGTACATACATGATCTCTTGTTAATTAAAAACTAGTTCATACTAAGATAAGAATCGGTTCTTGTTTTAGCAGCTCAGTGAAAGGCCGATGAAATGCTATCAATTTCCTAGCTAATTCCGGTAGAGAAGTGCACATAATTGACTAGCTAGGAAATACCAACTCCGAGACTAGCTTCCCTCCTCTAAAATTGAGATTAGATATGACTGTAATGTCACTGGATGAGATAATATGATATGACCAAAGTTTAAAATAGCCGGCTATTGTCCTTAGCCCTGACGATTACAGAAGCTACGAAAGGATGTAGTCAGGCTATAACCGGGCTAAGGCTATATAGCGGTCTTGCTAAATAATATAAAAAAAAATATGTACATCATATATAATCAATAATATATATATTAGAGATAGGATTATCATAAGTCAAAACTTTCAGCAGCGCGGTAGAGAATCGGTTCTTGTTTTAGCATCTTACTGAAATAACACAGGCCAGACGAAATGCAATAAATTTCCTAGCTACTTCCGATAGAGAAGAGCACATAAATGACTAGCTAGGAAATACCAACTCCGAGACTAGCTTCCCTCCACTGAAACTGAGATTAGATGACTGTTTACCATGGATGTCTTTGGGATGATATAATATGATATGACTGGCCCCATCCATGTAGTCTGATGTGTCGCTCTCTTGCTGGACCAGAAGTCTCCAGCACACGTAAAGCACTATACTAATAATAAAGCATGATGGTACCCGGGTAAGATGATCTTCTGGATGCACAGATCCATCTGTCTATAGCATCACATTTTTTTTTGGATAAAGGATATTTTATTATTTAAAGAGTGGTTTCTGCATAACAAAGATACCAATAGCCACAAACACCTGGTATTATCTCAAAAAGGAAAAAAAAGGCTAAATACGCCTATGGAGGTGGAGCACAATCCGAATATCTCTAGCTCACCCATGTCGAATAAAAATATCCCTAGCGTTGTGCTCTAGTCGTGCAGACGCCTTCCTAAAAAAAATCCCGATTTTCCACACGTTGTAATATGGACTACGAACAAAGCGAACTTGTTCTTCGATATATTACCTGTATATGAGAAGAATTTTTATCATTAAAAATCTTATCATTTTTACATAGCCATAGCGTCCATATTACGGTTAGCGCTCGCACCCTAATAATAATTCTATATTTTTAATCAACATCATGTAGTCAGTTGTCAAAAATATTTGCAACAGAACGTGATGAATATAAGTTAGATGACTGACAAAATAGAACGAACAAGTTTGCATTGAAAGAATAATAGTCGCGGGAACACCACCATCAAGGAGTGTCATCGGAGAAGACAAGTTGCGTCCGCCAACAGAGTTAACTCTCCGGCGAGATCTTGACAATGAAGAGAAACAACTTCAAATACCTGTCTGCTAGCTGTGCATTTGATACGACCGGGTGATTGAACATTTTCGAGCATATTTTCTCATGTATAGCTGAAGTCGTAATCAATTGATCTGAGAGTGAAATGATACACAGTTTCACATCAGTTAGGCGACACTCAGCCATCACAAACATGTACACACCGAAGCTACAAAAACATGCTAACTTTTTTGACGAAAGGATGCCAACTTTTTTTCCAAGCGATCCAAATGGATCGATTTCCATTATCAGCAGACAACGGAAACAGAACCAAAAGGATGCCAACTATTGGTAATAGCCCTAATACCACTTCTGTGTGTAGCCTTCCCCCCTTCACCGGATCGGATTGCTACAATTTAAGACAAACATGAGTACATGACTATTGATTAAAATCACCATACGATGCACTGCTCTACCTAACTCCTTGTCCTTTCGTCGAGCTACTCCAAGCCAGTACGTGTAGCGTACACATCTGAAAGAAAAGCCTTTCGAGTATCCGATGTTACACTCCAACGTTCTTCAGTTGTTGGGTAGGGCTCCCGCGGCTGTACGTACACGCTCTCTTGCAAACTACTAAAACTAGTTTACTAAGATAAGAATCCGTTCTTGTTTCAGCAGCTCAGTGAAATGACACAGGCGAGATGCAAGGTAATACTCCCGGCAGTGAATTTCCTACTTCCGGCAGTGAAAGACAAGCTTCCCTCTACTGAAAGTG
>QRDG01002111.1:0-58499 GCA_012064385.1 Puccinellia tenuiflora
TTCTTAGTACCAGCTCCAGAGGCCGGCTTCCAGAAGGAGTCGGTGAGCTGCCATAGAGTCAAAGGAAATGAGTTAGTATGCGATGCAAGTAAGATCAAGTTGGAAATGAAGTAAAGTGTAAGGCTTACATCGGGAGCTGGGTTGGTCGAGCAGAAGGGCTGGAGCCCGAAATGAGCCTGGTCCTTCACCGGTTTCCCAGTCAGCTTCTTGATAAGCCGACCAAGTTCGGGTCCATCGGACAGTTGCTCCGTCACCCGGAGGTCGTCACCCGCGCAGCGAGTATATGTGCAGATGAGCCGAGTCCTGGGACTCAGGGGCTGGATTCTCCAGGTTGTCCAGCAGCGGACCAGATCCATGTTTTGCAGATTATGGGACAAGAGGGCCCGGATCCGAATGACCAGAGACTCGACTCTTGGCCGGGCGGCCTCTGAGCATCTAGCTTTCATAAGAGGAGTCACCTGGAGGCGATCCTCAGAAAACAGAGGAAGCTTGGGTTCCCCCGCAGGGGAGGTATCCTTGCAGTAGAAGAAGGTTTTTTGCCAGTCCTTGATGCGGTTAGGGAAGACTGGCTTGGGAAAGACAGAGTGGAGGCAGCCGTTGAAGAGCGACGGCGCCACATTGGAGGAGAGGGCCCCCAGAAGTTTTGGGCTGAGGGTTGCAGTAGAAAAGTTCAAGCCAAAGATTGAGATCGGGCTTGATTTGGAGGTAATCCTCACACAAAGTTACAAAATTGGATAGAGTGAGAATGGAATTAGGAGCCAAGTCATGAATCCGCAGCTGATAGAGTTCAAGGAGTTGGCGGAAGAAAAGATTACCGGGGGAGTGAATCCGCGGAACAGATGCTCGGTGAAGATCACCACTTCATCCTTCGCAGGAGCGGGCACTATCTCATTCCCTGGGGCCCGAGCCTTCACTTGGATGGAATCAGGCCGGTCGACCGATGCATCTTCAATTGCTCCGCCGTGACCGTAGATCCACCCCAATCGGCAGAAATCGATCGCTTGGATGAGGATTTTGAGGGCGGCGGCGGCCGCGGCGGCAATGTCCACCGTCCTGCTCGACGAGGAAGCCTTGGCCTTGGGTGCGGTCTTTGCGCGCTTGGGAGCCATGGCGTGCGGGCGGTGTGTGCTGAGCGCGGGAAGAGATGAGCGCGAAGAGAAAGGAGAGAATTTGAGCTAAAGGGGGCAAGTGAGGTTTTGAGACCTAACCCTTCGATATTTATAAAGGGGTAAAAACCCTAGTAAGTTACAAGCGCTGGTCCACAGTAATTTGTGGATAACGATTCAGTGATAAGTGATTCAGCGGCTAAAAGCCAGACAGGAAATTATAATAGAGAAAACCAAAGTCACAGAAGTGGAAGGAGCCGGCTTGTCTCAGAATGACGAGTCCTGTGACAGTGAAAGTCAAGTTATCTAGTCCTTGTTTGCAGGAGTCACATCAGAACTCGGCATGCTAGTGCAAAGGCAAGAGTGGTGGCTTGAACAAGGGATAAGGATGGACTCATTTTATATGTGTATTATGTTTTTATGCAGGAATTCATCTTGGAGCTAGCAGCAAGCGACTTGGAGCCTGTGGCTCAAGTGGAAGGAGTCGACCCAGGGAGTCGAACCAACGAGTTGGAGGAAGCCGCCAAGCTGCGCCCAAGATAAATTCGGGGGCTACTGATGGGGGGATACTTTATAGGTAGGCCCATGGACCCAGAAAGTAGACCCGCCAAGACCAAGAAGGCCAAAGCCGAGTCACGTATCAAGTCGCATGGGCTGGGCTGGAGACAAGCCGACCAAGGCCCATGATGGAGAAAGGACTCGTCCGCAAGGAGTCCAAGTACAACTCGGAGCCCTACTTGGAAGGCCAAGACGTAGAGTAGGACTCCGTGTTCTAGTGTGACTCGGTGTAACCTGTAAGTCCAGGGACCCGGCGGCCTTTATAAGCGGGGTCCTGGACCTTAGATCGGGAGGCCCTACAACCAGAGAAAGCCACAAAAGAGATACCAAGTCGCCGACTCCCCAGAGAGGAGCCGGAACCCTGTAATCGATACCAGATATAGAGCAACAAAGAGAAGCAGGAAGTAGGTCTTTACCTCTAACCTAGAGGGGCCGAACCTGGGTAAAATCTGTGTCCCAAGGCGAGATTAATCTCTCCTACGTATTTCAAGCATCGATGGCCCCCGAACTCACCTTCCTGGAGGAAGGACTTGCCGTGACAACCCCACGACAGTGTCACTTGGGATCCTTCGGATTTATGAAGGAGCCGAATAAATTTTGAACGACCGAGATGACCTACTTTTTTAAAAGATACACCCCTAGCGGTTAAGCATTGACTTGGTGTCCTAGATCATGTAGGGATAGGAAGTTCTTGGTGGACGAAGACTTTGTGTCTGATCCTCCTCCAATAATGATGTAGGATTGCGATATCGGGTCTACATCCTTGTGTTAATCGTCTCAACTTACCTTTACTTTGTGCAATCTACTTTCACACATACTTCCAGAACTGAAAGTTGTGGTGTTTCTATTCTAGGCAACAAATACAACACCAACGGGTAAAGTTGTTAAGTTCCCCTAAAATTTATAATCACATATGTGTCCCCCTCTAGTTGATAGTTGTCGGTCTATCGAGGATGCATTGGCGCGCGACTGGCTAATCTCTTGCACTTGAGATGCCCCTTCGTAGCCCATAGAGGTCGGCCTCTCCTAGCTAGGTGGTGGAGGCTCATCTCAGCATGCGGTCTTGTGTGCCCACTAGCGTGTAGGTTGGTGGCCGTGTAGTGGGGAGAGACTAAAGGAAAATCCGGTGCGGAAACTTGCGTCTGGGTGGTGTTGCGGACATCCAGTGCTTGGCATAGGAGAAGAGCCTAGAATCGACTTTCCTAGCGCCAATAACTACGGTTCCCTCATGCATTACCTTTTGATTTCCCTTGAGGCTTTGTCATGGAGCTTTGCTCCTCTTCCGCTAAGAGGGTACTGGGATCTCCTGGTGAAAACCCAAGCTACGACTCCCCACCTTCTTGGAGGCATCACCTTGGAGGCTCACAACTTTGTGTGCTAGTGGGAGTTGTAGACTGTTTGACAATACTCTATCGGTGAGGATGGTGGAAGTTGGAGTCTCGAACGGTGGGTGTGTGTGCCGATACAAAAGCCTCAGAATGCGATGTAGAGATGTCCCCATGGGACAGAGCCTTGTCTTGGCCACATGGGTCACGAGATTCTGAATCATGGTCGCGATTTGTTGGCCCCGATCGCCCCAAGATCTACATGTTCATCATGGCTAGTATGTCAGGGTAAGGTCCATGGATGTTAGCTCGATGCTCATGGCTTGCATGCAACCTTGTTGTGCAGCATTGGCTATGAGGCGTCCGGGTCATGCGGCGTCCATGCTCGTGCATGTCAGGGATGAGGCGCCAACCGGTTTGACCGAAACGGACCGTGCTTTGGTGACAAATTAAGGCCCACATCGGTTTTGCTACCAAGTATGTGGAAGAAGGGGAACATCACAACTGACCTGGGATCTTCCCAGTGGCAGCAAAACTGAAGCGTGTTCGAGGGCTAGGTTTAGAACAGAACCCTTTGATACCATGAAATGTGATATCTATTGAAAAGTCGGCGGTCGTTGTATTGTGCCTTGTGAACGGGTTATGTATAGAGTTTATGGCTCCGCTATGTGCACGGTGGATACGTAGAAGCTGGTTGTAAACTCTTTATACTTATATCGTCTTGATATGGTATTCCGAGTTTAATAAAACGCCTTTGCCATCAGAGCAAGAAAAGACACATATAAAATTACAAATCTTAAACTAGCAAAATAGAGATATGCAATTGTACTTCACCATGATTAGGGAGGGGCCAAGCCTGGTCATACTGATGTCTACAAGATTCGGTTGGGTACTTCATGTACGTTGGTGCGTTATCCTTTTTCTTAATTATGCTTAGGCGTGACATCAGTGTCTTTAAACATGGATTTATAGTTGAAAAATATTACTGTATGTATTTGTGTGCTCGTAGGGACGGGTTAGTTTATGTAGTACTTATGTTTGTGTTAGCATGTGGGACTACACTTTGTTAGATGTCTCACTCACTCAGTCCAACAGGGTCCAGATCCTGGAGATATTAAACTTGAGCTTAAAAGACGCACTTGAACCGGCACAACGTGTGTGGAATACAATTTTTTGTTCAGTATCATGCACATGTATGATGCCCCATAATTCCTGTAGGATGAGTTCTGAATTCTATTTGTTTACAGCAGAAGTTCAACCCAACATCTTTTTTTCTTTCTGAAAAACACCTATCTATTCTGCACACAATCGAGGAGAAAGTGCCCCGTAAGAGGAAAATTACACACAGATTGATTGCGGGGAGGTCAGATTGATACTACGGTGCTTACTCTTGTGCCACAGCTTCTTGAGGCAATCTTCTTCCCCAGAAAGTGTCTATGTATGGAAGGGGTTCGAGACAGTGTCCCTGTATGCGGCATGGAACCTCCTGAACTTCAGAAGTTACCCGATATGCAACAGTTTCTAAATGAACTCTTTAAATTTTAGTTTATCTTTACAGATAATAAATACAAGGTCCCCGATGCATTCCCCACCGAACTGAACATGACACTGACTGAAAATCGTTTCTTTCCGTCAATTGCTTCTTACTGAACAATACTTTTTCCACAAAAATGTAAAATAGCTGTAATGCTGGGAATTATATCCTTCTCTAGTGTCACAACGCACTTCCATATTTTCTGACCACACCTATAATACCTTTTAAAAGCTAGTCTAGTAAAATATTGCACCACACCCACATGTCACAGGAATATTAGCTTCTGAATAGCCTTGTAGATCTAAGATTTGGATAAAGGCGGATAGCATTTTGCATACGACCATGTAGAAAGATAGAGGCAAACCCGTGACTCATAATCAATTACACAGATACATTGGTTTGGGTAGAGAAAATATTCTCTTTCCGATGTATTTCTTCTCCATTTCATGAAGGGAAGATGCATCAACGATTGGCTTCTTTTAAGGTATTTTATTTTATCACCTTTTCTCCATATTATTGTGTAACTAAAATAATGCATATGCGTGCTTGTTCCTTAAGGCTTCAATACCTTTAAACTTCAAGTATTTTGCCATCTTTGTAATTATTTAACTATTAAAATCATAGGAATCTTCATACATCACGTCTTCGTACAAGGAATATCTAATACAATTGATAGTTGGCCAGCCAGAAATACATTTTATATATTAGGCAGGTTATATTTTGGACCGACAAAATTTACGTCAGTTTTCGCCATCTTAATTATATGCTTGCCACATGTCGTCACGGTCACATAACTTTTACTCTACATCTCTCTCACAAGAAACCAAAACTGGGCTCAAATCAATCAATTTCCATTATCTTGTATCCTTTCCAGCCGACTCTATTGTTTGGCCATTTAGAAAGAAATTATCTTGAGCATCGGTTCACATGAGAAACAGTTTAATTAAATAATCCCCAGATCAGTGACAACATTCCTACGATGGATCCTATCTGAAAACACTTAAATGTCGTCCAGATGGGGGTGAATGAGCGATTTAAAATAAGTGTGGATTTTCTTGAATTTATGTGAAGTAAATTAATCATTTATTTTTTCAAGCACATAACCAAATGTACCAGGCTCAACTAAGTGCATCAATAATAATTTAAACTAAATAAGATGTGAACAACAATGCGGTAGAAATCAATAACAAGATAAATAACTTTAACCGCGATGACTATTACAAGTTAACTACACAAGTAGAAGAGCTAGGATACAGAGATAACCTAGACATGCGGCGACGTAGATGTATCATGAAGTTCACTTCCCAACCGTATCCGCTAAACAATAGAGTGGAGGGTGTTGCATGTCTTTTTGATTTTCGCGGGCTGGTAACCGTTAACTAACTTGTCGGGCATGGGTGCCGATTTTTTTTCAGGAAAAACCAATTGCTACTCCTCTGACACTTGTGTCCCACATAGCGTTGACCCTAAACCGATAGACAATCTCAAACATGGCACCCCTTATGAACAACAAAGTACACATATAAATTATCTCTTGATTATCAGACAAAGATGGAATTATAGATGCATAATGGCAAGTCGTGCATTCCAATACAATTGCCTGAATATCCATATATAACTGGATGTTTTTCTGTTATGAACATGCATGTGATCAGCTACACTGTGCCCCACGAATAAAGCGGACAAAACTGGACAGCTCGATATGAACATCGATCTATAAATACTGTATATAGGAGCTCTATTCTAGACTGCCAACCCTCCTTGATACTCTACTAGACGTTACCATACCAAGAAATACAGTCTTGCCTGACAGAGGCCTTTGGGAGGATACAGCCCAGAACGGCGACACATGTGCACGCTACGAGCAGCGCTCCCGTCATGTCACGCCAATATAAGCAAAAGCCACGGCTCCGATCTCGATCAGATCGAACCTGTGCGGGCGCGCGCGCCGTCGGCGTCGTCGTCGTCGTGATTCCCTCGGCTAAATGGCGTGGGCATCGATACTGTGTGCCTACCTTGGCCTCATGCCGCCGATCGTGCCCGCACTGCATATCTGTCCGCGCTTTCTACGAGATCTCCCCTTTCACCCTTTGCCGTCTTCCATGATCACCGGTGTTAGGTGTATCCATGGTTTCGTTACACGCGGAGATGCGATCCATGAGTCACTCGCTGAACACTGTGAAACTCGTCCACTTTCCGCGCCGTCCACATCGACAGGACAGTAGTGCGGCGAGAAGGGCTGGCAATGGCCGGTGCGGTGCCGAGCTGCGGGCCGGCCGGGGAGGGTTCCCGCAGTGACGGGTTGATTACGTACGTCGTGTTGAATTTGGGTTAGAAAAAGATCCAGAAGCAAGCAGACAGCCATACATACCTAGAGAGGATCCATGCATGTATGCTGAGCGTCACCTGTTACAAATCCTCCGTCACGACATGTATAATGGTAGAGAATGCGGGTCTTCTCTTATCCCTTCACGTCACCTGGAGAAGTCAATAAATATCGACCGTACAATACACAAAACGCACTGAGGCTTTGCACGCTTACAAGATACTTATCGATGGCATCCAGCCTTTTCAGATATTTTTTGTCTTTTAAATGTGATTTACGTATATTTGAAAATGAAGGGCCCTGGAGCTCGGCCTCCATTTGCATGTTCCCGTACATGTCTTACTACCAAATGAGTAAACGGGATGCAAACAAGAAACAAACGGACTTCGATGTTCGTATTCATCTTTTCTAGAAAATAAAAGTTTTTGTTACTCTTGACACACCTACGTCGATGCATAGCGTAACACTTTTACAGTGTTTATTGCAATATTAGAAACATGTACATAAGTAAAAAAGAAGCATCACATGCCACACTAATGCTGGTCTGTGCACTAAGAAGCCTAGCTACTACAAGCATGTAAACCTAACTTTACTCTTAGCCCTTGTTTTAAGTCAATAAAAATTTAACTTTGAACAATTTTATAGGGAAATGTAACAACATTTATGACATCAAATTAGTATCAGTAGATTGTTTTTGAAGTATAATTTCATAATATATCGATTTCATATCATATATGTTGATACTAATTTCTATAAAGTTGATCGAAGTTAAAAAAAAAGTTTGATTTAGGATAAATTCTAGAAATACACTTATTTGAGGATGGAGGGAGTAAGTTTTCTTTTATGGCACTCTAGATTCTTGGCGTCCAACTCAATGGACTTTTTATGATATGCAAGATCAATGCATGCATATAAATTAAGTTTTTTTTCTCCTGTCACCAAGTATATAATTCTCGGAGAACTGCTGCACGTACGACAATTCTATGTCCGATCCTTGTACGATGCAGGATCTGCCCTTTGATGCCAACCACAGACGGAAGGATCCTACTATGTCATACGAGTATCGATGAAAAGTGGCGTATGCATAGCACTGCTGTATAATTCCGACACAACCAAGTAGACACAGCTCACACCAAAATAACTGCACGAAGAACATTATTCAATATTAAGTGTACAACATACCTAGCAACTCATGCCGCAGCACACTAAAAAAAAGCAAGCATTAAATCGCCCCCTTTTAAAAGGAATCAACATTTTTGTATACCCATGCCCTCAATAATCCTTAGGAAGGATAAGAGGATAACTCCCCAACCCAGAAACCTGAGAATTTTTTGCGTTGTCCATTGACTGTCAGATAGGAATCAAATTTAAACAAGATAGAATCAACAACCAATACAATGGTAGCATGTTAACTCTGACCAAATTTGAAACATCCTGGTGTTCAACATACTTAAATTAGACCGCCGCATCGTGAAAAGGGTAAAAAAAGAGTTTTTTAACAAAGTTTGATATCCGATTAGCTAGGTACAACCGGGTTGTTCGTTGGACAAGCCAATCATGACAGATTCGATTTGTACTCAATGGGGGATCTTACCGATCGAGCCTACCTATATTCATTAGGGATGAAATGAAGACGGCATATGAAACGGGCAAGACCTAACGGCATCTTTCCACCCCAAAGTAGTCCCATCAGCCCTGAACGATCTTGGCCACGCATCTGAAGGGCGCATCCGTGCCGTACTCAACGAAACCATCTCAAAATACGTTCGGAACATGTAGAGTAGCAAACCCAACCTACCGGCGCACCCAGCACTCGGACCTAACTCGATCGACACAAGAGAGTGCCAGGCCATCACCATGTGAGCTACCCATCGATCAGACTAAACACTCTCCGTTGGCTCTGCCCGCCATACGTCGCTCCTCCTTTCGGCAGCGCATATACGAAAGCGGCAGATGCTCGGCCTCCTCCGATCCGCCGGAGCCGACGCACATGCGCGCGCCACCGCCGGCCGGACCCTAGCTTGGCAAGATCGCTGTCGTCTGTCTCCGGCCGAAGCGAAGCGTCGCACGCAAAACACATCTGGCCTAACCGCATGTTTCGGCCGGTCGCGAAAGCGCACGCGATTGGTCTATCCATCCATCCATGGATAGGATACAGGAGTGAAGAACATGTACACTTCCTAGGCTGGCCGGCCGGCTACCTTCTGAACTGTGCACGCACGCCCCCACCACGATCGACCGGGCCAGAGGTGACGGTTGGGTGTGCCCTCTGCGTGTATAGTGAGCTCTCCCGGAAAAGGCCCGACGCGTGGAACCGTCAGAGCAACTCCAGCCGTCCCCCCGAGAGCCCCACAGGACCCCCTTTTTGACGCCGGCGGCCCATTTTTCCCGTAGTCGCCCCCCCCCCCCCCCCCCCCCAGGCCTCTTTTTCTTGCCGGATTTGGCCCAATTTTTATCCGGCGTTCCAGGCCGAACCCAGCGCGCCGGGTTTGACCTAGGGGCGCCGGCGAAAGGAAAAATGGCGCGAAACAGAGGGAAACCGCGCGAAGCTCCGGCGGGCCCGCCCTGTCAGCGGCACACCGCTTCGTCGTCCTCATCGCCTCGCCTTCCGCGTCGCATTACTGCTCTGCCGCCGGTCAGACGAACCGCCGTCGAGTCAAATCGGCCACGCGGCGGAGTTAGGCGCGCCGCAGTTACTGCCCCGCCCTCTCCCCGCCGGTATTTATTTACTGCCCCTCCTCTCACAGCGAGCACACCCCCGCCGAGCACGAACACATCCTCGCCGAGCACGAACACCGAAACCACGCACACCGGAATGGATCCAGCAAACAGCGCGGCGGCCAACGGCTTCGGCCGGAACTGGCTCCAGGACCGGGAGGCGCGCCTGCTGCACGAGGCGGGCTACCCATGCCCGCCCGGCATGAGGCTCCCCGGAGCCTGGCGGCTCAGCCAGATGGGGTTCCCGGTCCCCCCCACCCCCACCGGCGATGAGCGGCTGGCGGAGATCTACGCCGCCCGCGAGCGGCTGACGGAGGAGGAGCAGGCCGATCCCATCTGGGATCCGGAGAACAACGTGACCTGGAACACGTTCTTCTCCGACCGCCGCCAGCGCCAGCTCAACGACTACCCCGGCCCGGCGACCCACGCGCCCAAGCGCAACAACAGCGAGGGCCGGAAGAAGTGGCGGGGCATGCCCGGCCGCTCGCTGGCGTACGTCCTCGACTACATCGAGGACGGCAACGAGCCGTGCCTTCAGGGCCCGTCGGCGGCGCGACAAGGATGGACGGCGCGGAGGATGTCATTCTCGTCGTCCTCCTCTTCGACGCCGCCCGCTCCTCTTCGGACGCACCCGCTCCTCTTCGGACGCCGCCCGCTCCTCTTCGGACGCCGCCCGCTCGACGCCGTTCGCCCGCGTCAAGGAGGAGCCGGCGGACGAGCCGCCGCGAAGGAGCGGCTCCCGCGGCATCGTCATCAGGGAGCCCCGCGCCGGCGGGAGCACCTCCCGCCTGCTGACGCCGAAGAAGGAGCCCGGCACCGGCGGCCGCGCCTTCAAGAAGAAGGCCGTCGTGAAGGAGGAGGCCTACGACGAGGAGGCGGCCGTGCGGGCCGCCATGGCGGCCAGCCTCAACGACGTGCCTCCGGCGCCGGTGGACTTCGCGCTGCAATGGTCGGCCACCGAGCACGAGCGGGAGGAGAAGAAGCGCCAGCAGCGCATTGCGGCCGAGGAGAGGGAGCTCCTCGCGCGCTACGAGCGCCGCCGCCGCCGCCGTCAGGAGCCCCTCCCGCCTGCTGACGCCGGGCCGGCTTACGTCGTGCTGGACGGCAGCGACGAGGACGACATCGGCGCCGGCGGGAGCTCCTCCCGCCTGCTGACGCCGAAGGATGAGCCCGGCACCGGCGGCGACGGCGCTGGGTGCAGTGCTCCTGCTCCTCCTCCGACCGGCGGCGACTCCGACGACTCCGACGGCGGGGACTACACGCGGTTCTACCGCTACTTCGGCATGTAGACGCCGCGCCCCCGTGTTTTAATTTTTTTCTTTATTTTAGTTATCTTTGTATGATATCCTCCGTGTTCGACGAAAAAACGGCAAATTTGAACAAGTTTCGTCCAATTCGCGTTTTTATGTCATGTTTTTGCCGTTCCACCTGGGGCCGCGGCTGGGAATCGGCCCGCCCCCAGGCCGTTTTTTTCCGCCGGCGCCCCCCAGCATGCCCAAAAAAACGCCGGCAATTCGGCCTGGGGGGGCCAACGGCTGGAGTTGCTCTCAGAGGGAGAAGATTCACATACCACATCCATCGTGCGTACATGATGTTGTTCCTGAAAAATCTTTCAATTCCATGCGCCACTGCCTGCCACCGGCGCTCCTCCCGGTCCCTGATGCTGTTTCTTTTCGATAGGGAAGGTGATTCCTGTTTCTATATCGGTCCATGCACGCAGCTAGCTTCTTGGTTACGAACGAGGTTTAACAGTCTTAATTACATGTGCTAATTGACACATCAAAGACTATATGAAGCAGTACTCCTAACAAAACGAGGATTTTGGGGAGCTATCTGCACTTGCGTGAACTAGATCAAATCGCAGGTGGTTGTGTTCTCCATCTCACTTTTATATGGCGTTTGCTACGGTAGTTGTCTATCAAGCACTCGCCGACTTTAGTGCTCCTTGAGAAAATCAAGAAAGAGGCGAGACTTTGGGTTCCTGCGGGCACCAAACGCTTGAGTGAACTTATGCCGGGAAGAGTAATTCCGATTGTTGTACTTGTTAATTTTATTTTTTTGTAAAACTCTATCTTAATTAATAGATTGGGGAAAATCTTTTGCCTCCGTTTCAAAAAAAATATATGGTTGAAGAAACCCCGTTCAACCATATTTATCTCCAAGTGACAACACGTAGAAATCAGTGTAACTCGTGACTCCGCATATTACAGTAGGCACCAAGTATGAATCCACTGTGTAAGCATACAAGCAACTTGCAAATAGTTGTATGTATCTCGCTTGTTAAGAACAACATCGACGAGAATCCGATATATAGCAAAAGAAAGAACAATTGCTATATGCTAGATATAGGAACAAATCCAATTAAAATAACACAAGAGGAACTGAGAGGCAGACACCATGCGAGAACCCGTAAAAAATCGTATGTTTGTCATATCATGACCAGATATAGGGCTCATTTGATTCAAGGGAACACCATAGGAATTTTGTAGAATTTTGATCCATAACAATTTTTCCTATGTGTGTTGTTTGATTCATAGGATTAGATCGTTGGGATTTTTCCCATAGAATAACATTGCACTATATATTGTAGGAAAATTGCGATCAAACCTTAACGAAAAATCCTGTAGATTCGAAATCTTGTTGAATTCAACTAGCCTAAAGACATGACATTCTAATATTACATTTTTCCTATTCCTCTATTTTAAGAATTGATTGTGTGGTTGCGTAGTTGACAACAGCGTTGGTGTTCACCCCAAACGAAGGTGTTGGATGCAGCGAGCGGCAGTTTCCCCTCAGTGAAGAACCAAGGTTTACTCGAACCAGTAGGACTTTGAAATCAACAGCGAGGTATCCGACAACGATCTTTGGCGCTTGACCGTCGTCGAATGCCAACCTGCACACACTCAAACAATTACTTTACCCCCAACGGTAGGAAGGTTGTTAATCTTCCCGGTATGCTGAAAACAAAGCGGTTAAAACGTATGGTGAAGAGAATAAAATATGGAAACGGACCAGCGAGCAAGTGATTATGAAAATCAAGTAAACGGTATTGTGATCAATGGAAAAAGATGAACCGGGGCCATGGGTTCACTAGTGGTGTCTCTCCATAAAATAAAATACTCATATGATGGATAAATAAATTACAGCTAGGCAATTGACAAGATTGTTTCACAAACTTAATCTAGCTATGACAAAGAGTGCATGGTAATATTCATGTAGGCATCACGTCTAAACAATAAATACCGTTATCCAACTGCATCTTTATCTAAAAAGTCCACCTAGGGATCGGTATCCAGCATGTCACCCATCGGTATTAAGTTGCAAGCAACAGACAATTGCATTAAATATAGTACATGATGTAAGCAACATTTATAATCATATAGACATAAACACCGACTTTTTACCCCTAGTAGCAACAGCACACCCTCGGCCTTGCATGTTTCTGTCACTCGAGCGCTGGCACATAAGGGGGCATGAACCTACCATCTAGCATAAATACTCTCTCTTTGAGATACAAGCAATCACTTGGCCAAAGTAACTACGCACATCGGAGAATATGCAATAACATAAATTAACATATAAGAACCATGCACAATCTGATCATAACTTCACAATCCACTGGATACCAGCAAACACATCATATAGCATTACAATAGTCGATCTTGATTATGTTAGGCAGCTCATAAGATCATAAGCATGAAGGAACCAGGGAGAGAGACTACCAACTAGCTACTGCCATGAACTCGTAGTTCAAGCTGGAACTACTCACACATCATCCCGGTGAAAGGCATGGCGATGAACAACCCACCGGGATTGATCTCCCCTTCGGCACGGTGCCGGAACGGCTTCAGAACCCTCCCGAATTAGGGTTTGAGATGGTGGCGGCTTCGGGACAGGTTTCGTAGAAAATAATGGCCGCCTCGACGAAATTAGGTCAATTATTATTTTATAGGCGTCGGAGGGGGCCGAGGGGGTGCCCCGGGCATAGGGGCGGGTCCCACCCGCGGGTGGACCCTGGCCTGTGGTGGCCCCCTGAGGTCGCCCTCCGGACTCCGCCTTTATCTTGGCGCAAAAATAATTCCCATAAATTTTCTTCCAATTCCGAAGATATTTTCTTAAGTGGATTTTCTGAAATACAAAACAACAGAAAACAGTGAACTGACACTAGGCATCTTGTCAATATGTTAGTCTAATAAAATGCCTCAAATGATATAATAAGATAGTAGAAACATCTGACATTGATATAGAACAAGCATGGATCAATCAAAAATTATCGATACGTTTGATACGTATCCAGGCCCGAGCCAGCACTAGTGCAAAGTGTGCACGTGAACAGGGTCCAAAAAATTTGGGGGCCCACAATTTTTATATAAGCTGCTATTAATCTGGTGGCTACTTAAAAGAAAAAACAAAAAATCGAAGAGTAGCTGGGTCAACATATCTGAGATGGGCCTTCGCTGGCTGGCTGGGCAGTGGGCACGTCCGCATATCGGGACAGTACGCTGTCTGAGACTTTTTTTTAATCATGTATTGTCTTCGATTGATTGATACGATCGATTAGTCTTGCGTCTCCGCGGTCTGCAAGCGGAACGGCGCAACGCTTTTCGATTCTCCGATTGAGGACGAATCGGCAACGTCCAACACCCAACAACGCAACGCTGCAGCATTTCGATTCTCCAATTCCGGTCGACCGCACTAGCATTCTCCCATTCTCGCAGCAGTCGAACCGACAACCACGTGAGTTCTGCGGCCATCCGTTCATCTAATCGTTCAATTAATTACTCCTTCCAGTCCACTTTAACTGTCAGCAAGGAATACTAATGCTTGTTCATAGTGCATAGCTCCTGACACTTTTTAGGGATCAGAGGTAGTAGTAATTTTGTTAGTACCCAAACTGATTTGGCTATTTCATTTTCTGTTTCTAGTGTTTCACGAATCTTATCATGGGCAAGATATTAAGACATATATATATTATAGTTAAGTACTTAAAATTGTCTAATGATATAGGGCCCATTTTAAAAATTTGCACAGATGCCCGGATTTTGCCGGCTCGGCCCTGTACGTATCAAGAATCCAGCGAATAAAAAAGGCCCATAATGTATTTCAATAAGTTTTACAGGTAACCGCCAAACGAAGTTTGTCCATGACACATATTCTTGTGTTTCAAATGTATTCTGAGGTTAATTACATGAACGTAAGTAATGGTTTTGTTGGAATTTCCTTGTGGGTTTAGCCCATGTCCCAACTAAATTCTAATTCTCAGATGCCTATTCATGCATGCAAGGGGTGGGACTAAAAGTTTAGTCTCATGTTGCTAGTTGAGTGGGAGTTGGACCTCCTTATATAGAAGATTCTTCTACTACTCACTAAGGTGTGAGAAAAAAGTGGCTCTCGTGCACTCCTCCTCCGCCGCCTCGCCTCGTCATGACACGTTGAACCGTGTCGTGTCGTGTTTCGTGAATGATCTGAGCTCATATCAATGCATGTTCTTTATATTTTTGTTGTTATCGACTCGGAATAGGGATTACATCTCACGTCTTACCCGACTCGTAGTATATAAATATGCATATGTCAATCCTAGCCGTATGCGTAACATATGGGTCCACTTCGCTTTAGATCATTATGATGTTGTTCATGTCTTCTCCATCATTTTATTTCGGCGTGCACCATGAGACAGGACAGTAGGTCTCAAGAACCCCACTTCTCATGATCCTGTAAGAGAGGTAGGCGATCTGATTTTTGGAGAGCCCACTCACGCAACTACTAGAAACGACTACTTCCCCAACGACAACAACAACCTCTTCGTCAACATGGGTGACAACATCAACGCCGCAAAGCGCGGGGTATGTTAGTATAGTAAATTGCTCGCAACAGATATTTAAGAGCGGTGATATGTATACATGAGCTTGTCCTTTAGGTGGACATGTAGTCGAGCGAATTTTCTACGGCATGCATAATGCGTCGTGAATCGTCCAGATATTTTATAAACTGAATCTTCGAGGTATACTTGTATATATCCGTCACAACATGCACATAGTGAAATACTTGAACCTGACGCAGGAGTGACAAGTTGGAGCAGATCAGATACATACAAGTCATCATAATACAACGGTTGGTGTGCCCGCGAGTCCTAGCCCTAGCTATAAGTACTGCAAGCCTGGTCAATGACACCACCGTGGGCTGTGGCTAGTAGATAACGATGGATCGAATGAGCAATCTAACCTACGTAGTACCTAGCTACGTAGTACTACAACGTACATGTGATAAGCTACTGATCATAGGTAGGGTTGACAAAAAGATGAAATCAAGTTCTACACGGTGCTTCTTGTGTACAATGGCGGCTCCACTTTGGAATATGTGCCGCGTGCATTCGCTGACTGGTGATTTCGTCGCGGAGGTAATTTTTGATCAATCGATCCGTCCACTGCTTAAGTTTGTCACATGCATACTGATTGCCCAAATAACAGTGCACCCACGTACCGATGTCCCTGCTTATTATTTTTCGAAAAAAAATAAAACATTTCAAAAAAATCTGAAATTGGTGATGAACATACACAAATTGTCTGCATACATCACAAATTTCGTGCTGAAATAACAATTTTTCTGCTCTGTGCAAAAAAGATAAAATCAGTGGCCAATATGATATAGAAAACATATCTTTCGGAGCACTGATTTTATATTTTTTTGCACAGAGCAGAAACATTGATATTTCACCCTGAAAATTTCATGTATATAGACAATATGTATATGCTCATCACCAAAAAAATTCAGAATTTTTCGAAATGTATTACTATTTGTTTCAAATTTTTTATTTGGGCAAGAGCATGTGAGCCCGGGAGCCAAAACAGTCCCCCTCGTCTTAGTTTTATAATTGACATCTTGGACTTGGTGAAAATATAAAAACAAAAAATGCAACCAAGTAGTTTAGTCGGTTAAGGGGTCCACAGGTCATTGACAACGGGAGTGGCCCGGCCATTTTCATCTTGAGCGGTTTGTGGGGCTCGGTACGAGCTCCGGCTCACTTATTCCTTATAAGTTTGAAATTTTTATCCAAATTGGATCAAGATTTGGAAAAAATAGCGCAATTTCAAATGGTTTGGAAAATAAGATCTTATCTGGAATGCTTAAAGAAACTAGGTTGAACTATAATAGTTATTAGCAAAAATGAAAATGTTTGAATTCTTATCTTATTTGGCCAAAGTCACTAAATGGTTCAAACTTAAGTTTAATTATTAAAATATTAATGGTTGGGAAAAATGATTTAAATTACTTTCAAGAATATCAGAAGAACCTAAATGGAGTAGTTACTGGTTTTCAGTTTTTTTTTACTTCAACTTTTTGATCCAATGTTGGTTAAAAAATAAGAAAATCTAGAATATGAGCCAAACCAAATGAACATGTGAATCCGACAATGAACCAAGCCACTTCCATTGTCAATGAAATGAGCGCCCAATGTATCATAGTTTGCTTCAACTAGATGTGTCCATGGGTAGCCCGAACCGAAAATTCGGACCCGACCAAAATAATCCGAATCGTTCGGGATTATGGATGTGAACGGACTTTTTCAAACAACTAGTTTTTTTGGGTGGGGGGGGGGGGGGGGGGGGGGAGGAGGGGGACGGGGTGCTAATTAAACATAACACTCTGAAAAGAGTGGACGTAAAAATGAAGGGGAGGTCATTTCGACCAAACTTCAGTCGGTAGTGCCAAGTAGTCTTCCTGGACTAGGAAAAGTGAAGGGGAGGTCGTTCCAGGTGTACACCCAAGATCCAGTGTTTGTGCACAAATAGATGTATCTAAATTAGTTTTCTTGCAAGTCTCTCAATCTCACTGTTTGGAGGTTCCAACAGAAATTTGTTGGTGGTTCTAGTAAAGAAGAAAATATAAAGTGGAGATTAATCTTGTGGATTTTTTAGGAGTAAATCTTCAAGAATTTCGTTTCACCTAATTTTTAATGTGGCCCTCTTGATTTTACGGTGTGCGTTTGAGAGCATCCAATTTGTGGATCTGTTTATTGAAAGTTTGCAAAGGTCCTAGGACCATGTTGAGATCGATCCACCATGAGTGATTGAGCGAGTTCCAGAGAACATAGTTCAAGGAGAAGATGGTAAGTCTAGGTTATTTGGAGGCATGCGTGTGTAGCCTCTCCTATAGAGACATAGGGTTGTTGCCAACAACTTTGACTCCGGGTTACCTCTTATGTCTTTGCATCTAGCTCTTTACTTCTTTCACATCTACTTTATTGCATTTTTTGCTAGATCAAATTTCTGATCCACCAGTTGCCAGGTGTTTGAATTTGGTTAAATTTTTATATTCTCCTATTCGCTCTCCTCTAGTCCACAAAACATCGATATTTCAGTACACCTCCTTAAGCTCAATGATATTTACCACAAGTTTAGAATCCTTATCACCACAGGGGCGACATTTTTTTAGTTGGTCGTGATGGTTATGTAGAAACAGTAAGAGTAATAGGTTATAAGAATCCATCTCTAGTGCATGTTATTAGGCATGGGCTATGTTCATCATCTATTCTTCGGCGATAGGCTCTTCGCCTCTTTAAGCTTTATATTAATCCTCGGTGACTATGTAATATATGCCCTCTTTAGTGTGTATGCGTTTTATGGTTAGGATATGCATTATGTATATATATATATGTAGAAGTCGGGTGTGGACTATAGTGCAACGTTTTGTAGGCTGATATCCATGAAGCTCGATTTATAGACATTCAAAATTAGTACTATTTGAACTTTCAGAAAAATCGAAAAAAAAATCATAAGTATAGATAATGTTGAACTCTACGTGTATGCAAAATTCATTATACTTTAGTCTGGGCAAAAGTGATAAATGTGTGGATCTGGACCCGTGAATAGTGCACATGCTTAAAAATTGACATTTTGTTAGTTTTTTCAAAAACAATATAGCTTAGAATACAACGAATTATGCATTAAGATTTTTTTACGCTTTAAATCACGTTTTTGTGAATATTAAGTACATGTTCCTACAAAGTGGATTTCCGCATTATTCGTCCCTTGCTTCGGGCTGGACCTGATAGTACGATTGGTACTCAAGTGTCCCGACCCGAGTGTTCTTCCACGTTTTTGTGCTTGTGGATAGAGAAGACGTGTACAAGATGATGGAGCTGCGTCGGTGACGGAGGGCCATCGGCATGCATGCGTTCCTTCCAGGGCATCCCGGCTGGACGCGCAAGCATAACACGCACGCCGAGACGTTGCGCCGCAACCAACCTAGACCAAGAATGAAGAATGTGAACATGTATCGCTACTCTACCAAAAAAGAAGAAGCCCAAAATAAATGGTACTCCTATAGTGTAATAATTAAAAGATACAGTATATTTATCAAAATTAAATAAAAGATACAGTATTAGATTCGCAAAAAAGGAAAGAAAAGATGATCAGAATGACCAACCCACCCGTCCGGCTGGCCGGTGGGCCCCATGACATGGCCGGGTTGTTATAGAGAGAGAAAGGCCTAGAGCCGGCCGCGGTGTGCAGTGTGCTGTGTGCGTGAAGAGAGAGAGGGGGATAGGGATTGGGATGGGGGATGCTGTGGGGCCCACGGGTCTTCTCTATTTAAGGACCCCGTTTGGTGTTTTCTTGAGATCATTCACTCATCAACCAACGCAGCGCAGCGCAGCGGGACAGAGAGAGAAGGGTCCGTTGCACTTGCTGTATCATCATCATCATCCCCTTCGTCTCTCCCCTCCAAACCCCGGCGGCGATCCCTCCCCTCTAGACCAGTTCCTCTCTCGCCGGAGGAGCCCGGACCGGAAGCCACCATGGTCTCGCCGGACACCATCCGAACGGCCATCGGCGTCATAGGTGCGTCCCCTACGCGCTCTGCTTCTCTGCACGGCAGCAATAATCATGTGGTAGATGGTGGCACTGCACGGTCATGTGGGGTGTTGGCTCCTGATGCTCGTTTTGTTTCATCCTCTTTTCGCTTCGACTTTACACACGTCCTCTTCACGAACTTTTGCTCCCTTCTAACGCGAGCATCGCGCACCGGATTTGCCGGGACTCGTCGAGTTCGTCGTTTGCTTCTATCGGGAAACCGAGATCTGCTGCTTCTGATGTCGCTTTTTTGTTTCTGGAACTTGCAGGCAATGGAACCGCCCTGGTGCTCTTTCTATCCCCAGTGTAAGAACCGGCTCAAACACAACTGCTCGATAATACTCAAGTTGCTTCGGTTTTGTTCTGTTCCCCGGAAAATTCGGAATGCCAGATTTGGTTCTAGTGAGTAAATTAGCGCATGAACTTGGCTGATTTCGTGGACGAGTACGAGTTCGAGAGAATGCGGAGGCGATAATTTGAATTTCTATTCCAGTAAAAAACCAGAAGACAATTGGGAAGAATAATTTCTGCTAATAGTCATACAATCCGCGCACGAACTCATGCTTGTATGCGCTGCGGTGGAATTTGCAGGCCGACCTTCTACCGAATCTGGAAGAAGAAGACGGTGGAGCAGTACTCGGCGGTGCCGTACCTGGCCACGCTCCTCAACTGCATGATGTGGGTGCTCTACGGCCTGCCCGTGGTGCACCCGCACAGCATGCTCGTCATCACCATCAACGGCACCGGCATGGCCATCGAGCTCACCTACATCGCGCTCTTCCTCGCCTTCTCCGTCGGCGCCGCCCGCCGCAGGGTCCTCCTCATCCTCATCGCGGAGGTCGCCTTCGTCGCCGCCGTCGCCGCGCTCGTGCTCAACCTCGCCCACACCCACGACCGCAGGTCCATGGTCGTCGGCATCCTCTGCGTCCTCTTCGGCACCGGCATGTACGCCGCGCCGCTCTCCGTCATGGTACGCATCGCATCACTCGCACTCTCTCACCCAGTACAAAGTGCTCACTCGATCAAGGAATTCGTAGTATATATGTGACTGAGATTTGGTGGTAGTATTTTATTGATTGATACTAGTAGTCAGTGATCGTCGCCGTCAGGGGATCAGGTGATACTACTACTACTACTACGAGTAAATCATTGTTAATTAACTGCTGGTCGAATGTGAATAAGCATAAGAAAAGAACACTGGATTACTCTATTTCTAATTTGATTCACCAACGTCGGACTCTGGGTGGAGAATAGAATACTGTGTACGCACGCACGCATGAGTATTGAGTAATCTTGTGGTTTCTCTCCGGGGATCTCTCTACTCTATCTTCTTGAACAGCGCAAAATATTCTTTTCTGAAAAGAAATATGACGTGCAGTGTTTCCATTTCGTGATGCCAAATCAACTAGCACTGTTCTTTTTGTTCACCCTTGACTTTTACTCAACCTGTAACTAATAACTTGTGCCCGGCCCTGCACTTTTCCCCTCAATTTTGTTTAATTTGTTCATGACCTTTCTTCTCACCTTTAAAACACCTTTCCAGTTGCCCCAACCCAATTTTCTTGGTACTACTTTTTGATGGTCCATGTTCTACTAAGCACGTGTAGAAGTAGTAGTTTCCGTTTTGGTGCATGATCGATGGATGGATTGTACAATTGGCTGTAAAATGGATGATAATTTCTGTCCCCTGCCGTGTTTCAGAAAATGGTGATCCAGACCAAGAGCGTGGAGTACATGCCCCTGTTTCTGTCCCTGGCCTCGCTCGTCAACGGCATCTGCTGGACTGCATACGCCCTCATCAAGTTCGACCTCTACATCACCGTAAGTCTTCTAAAATGTTCAACTGTTCTTATTGTTCTCTGTGTGATATTTAAGTAAGCATTAGCTAGTAGTAGTAAATTAGCAGTGTGAGATGGGGATGACTGAAACAAGTAACCAGTACAGGCCCTGCACACTGGGCTCTGGGCAATCCATGATTAGAAACTGCAGGTTACTACTCATAGTACCACCTAGTAACAGAGTGATGAATTACTAAGTTCTGCCAAGACAAGATAATAATAGGACGGCCAGGTTGTATATTTAATTTAGGAGGTGCAACAGGTACCACCCAAATAAATGCAGCTGCAGCGGCAACTGGGGTCATGCTGCACTTGCGTGTCGCACAGCAAGTTGCGAGTACCCCCGCGCCAACAGAAACCAGCCGTTCCCGTTGCTTTCCCTGCGAGTTCAAATGAATCACGCATGTTTTTGTGCGATCATAGGGCCGGCTTAACTCGAGTAAGATTGGATTGGATAGGATAGGATAGCTAGGACCAACCAAGAATCCATTCCATGGCCCATCCCATGCAGTTCTAGGCGAGCCCGTGCATATAGTCAGGAATAGCAGACCAAGGCGCCGTTGCTTTCACGGTTAAGCCAAATCTTTCCCTGTCGCTGGCGTGCTTTTGCGCGGTGGCATGGCTCGGCGGGCATCGCGAGATCGAACGGTCAAGCTGGTGTCGCCGGTGACCATGTTGACCGGGCTGTCTCCGTTTCCAGACCAGGCATCTGTTGCTTTCGCACTGTGCCAAACCCTGCCGTTGCCATTCCTACGCGGCCACGCACCACGTGCTGACCCTTAGCTCAGGCTAACGCATTTCCGAGGATTATAATATGTATGTTCTTTCTTTCTACTGTAACCTGTTCGCCATCACGAATGTTTGCCAATTTGATCATTTTTCGGTTCGGTTTAAGGTTCAATTGGTGTTGTTTTTTTCGTGCAGATCCCCAACGGGCTGGGCGTCATGTTCGCGATTGGGCAGGTGATCCTGTACGCCATCTACTACAAGTCGACGCAGCAGATCCTTGAGGCCCGCAAGCGCAAGGCCGACCACATACCCATGACCGAGGTCGTCGTCGACGGCAAGAACGGCAGCACCACCAGCTCCGGCGCCGGCAACGGCCACTACTAGAGACGATATTACGATTCGAACTAAGTGCATTCATAAACCACCTTAGCTAATTTCCTGATGAATGATGTTGTACGCTATTCTCTGCGCTAAGCGGTGTCGCCCAGGGCCTCGTGTGCACTGTCGCGTGTCTCTCGTGTATCTGTCTTCTTCTTGTCCCCTTTCGCCACTATCAACTACAGACGGGCTAGCCGCCACCTTGAGTGCCGGATCTCTGGTGTTCTTGATTTTCCGGATGAACTATTGAGTCTATGACAGTCCAAAGGGAACAATGTGTTGATCTTTTTTCTTATATGTTATTGTACTGATTTATTGTTGAAGTTGTCTATCGAGTATCGATTTTTTTTAACTCGGTACCGAATAAATCAAATTTACCTAAAATGCGCTGAAATTTCCAAACACAGCATAACACCAAGTTCTTATGTTTTTATACATGGCGTCCTCAATTGAGGATTTGTGATTTCTATGTGAATAATTCTGCTTCCAATCTCAACGAAAAGACATGCAGAATCCTGCATGTTCTTGAAAAAACACCAGGTTGTTAAAAAGTTGACGGAAATGAAGCTAAATTAGCGAGATAACGTCCAAACTTTCTAGAATCATGCTAAACATTGCCTGAAAGCCTAAAACTCCACCCACGTGTGGCAAAGAGCTCCTTTATAATCTTCTTAACTAACCTACATGCTTGAGTGACAAGCTCTCGTCCTGCCGGACGCCTGAATGCTAACCAAAACCGGAACCAACGTGTACACCTATAGACAACTTGTAAATGCTTTAGAATTTATGTTTATCAAATAAAACTTTGTTACCTACATAGCCAACATAATGTTTCCCGTACTAAGATTATTGTCAAGGAAAATTGTAACACTAAACTTGTGCCACCCAGATTTGGTTACAGAGGAACATTGGTAACTTCCGCACAAGGTTAGTTTTTTTCTTTTCGAAATGTGAGTTACCCCGGTCTATGTATCAAAGAGATGCGTGCGGTTCACTTTATTAACTTATTGCATATAGTGCTCAAAAAGAGTTACACCTCAAGGATTACACAAAGTCAGGACATGGATTAACCATCTGAATACAAACATCGTAACGAAGCAAGGCATTAGCATGTGATTCTCCCACCAAGCTGCGGGGCGCCCTGGCTAAAAAAATCCCGTGCCACTGATTCGAGCCAGATGCACCCAAAATCCATCTCTCCCCGCCTCTCCACCTATCGGAGAAAGGACCCATGAACGGATCCAGTGAGTAGCCAATAGAATAACCTGCAAGATAGAAGGGGCTCCTTTTCTGCTTAAAACAAAATCATTGTGCAAACGCCAAACAGTTCATAGCAGCACACAAACTCCCACCCGAATCTGAACTTTAATTTTTTTTTTTAGGAACTACAGCAGGAGAGTCTCCTACCGCTCATATATTAATGGATAAATAATAATTACAACATATTTACAAGGCTACCATGGTAGGGCCATGGTTCCCATTATTATTACAATTAGACTCTCAGAACCGCAATGAACGAAGAAATTTGATCTCTAAGCTCAGTTTTGACTCTGCAACTTAGAGTATCGGAATCAGCTGTAAAGTTGGCAAGCCAGGTGTGAGCACTGGGAGTCATGTTATCAAAATGTTTTCTGCTGCGCTGTTTCCACTGTTTCCAGATGTTCCAAGCTCCTATGATAACATACTCCAAAAAGAAGGGACCTCTCCACGCCCTTGCAGCAGCCTCAATCCTATGATTTAAACCAAGAGAGTTGTCCCATTGAATCCCCAGAATATTCCAACAAGTTTTGCTAAGCTGGCAATCAAAGAAGAGATGATCCCTTGTCTCCCTTACCCGATGACATACAACACATTTATCATCAGGAATAGGACACTTCCTGCGACATTTTAATATTTTTATCAATCACATTCAGCAAATTGCCGAACAAATTCGTTATATTAGCAGGTGGTTGTAAGTTGAACGTCATAAAAACAGATCCGCGAACAATCTTAGAAAAGGACAAGAAATAAAAATATATTGGATTGTTTCATCTTGATCACAAATGCATCATTTCTTAGTTTCCACCAATTCCTATTTGCCATATTATTTTTAGTTAGCTTAACTTTACGGTATATGAACCACATGAAAATCTTGATCTTCAACGTTACCTTCATTTTCCAAACGTATTTTTTAGAAAACAAGTATGATCTTTCATATAGTCTAAATACATAGACTTTACTGAAAGCAGCCAGGGGAATTAAGTCTCCAAACAAAATGTTTGGTAACATCGTCAAATTATCTCCCATCAACAGTTGAACAAGATGCAACCAGTGTGTCCATTTGTGCACACTTAAAGCCCTTCTAAAACCTATGTTTAGTGGATTTTTCATTAGAACATTGGCAACCGAAACATGGTTTCGTTACACAATATGGGTATTGCAGCGAGAGACGTTTATTACCAAGAAAAATATTTTCCTAAAAAGAGTATTGGTGGCATTGCCATCAGTAAAAGAGCCTCTACTAAATAAATGATCTTTTACTTGCATTAGCCTTCTAGAAAGGGGAGTCCGTTGGCTTAGCCGTATCTTTTGAGTGTTGCATCATTATTTTGGCAACACGGTTAGCTTTCAAATCCTGAGAAATTGTTGACTTACCCAAAAACCAAGGGAGGACACTAGTCTTCCCGGAACACTTTTAGCACTTGCACTTCATGAAATTCTTGACTTGGCTAAATCGAATACGGACTCAAGGAAACCGGTTTTCTGGAGAAGTCACTTGCTCTTTCAGACAACATGAGATTCTGATCTTACCCAAATTATGTCGGCGGACAAGCGCTTTGGGATATACCAATAGCTTTCGGGCTCCATGAGATTTGACTTAGCCAAATTCCAATAGTCTACACCGGTCTTCAAGGAGACTTCCTCGCTGGTCTTTTACAGTTAACAAAATCTCGTAGTGGATGATGTAGAATTATCATTTTATAAATGTTTTCAGTTCTCTCAAACCTCTTAGCATCCTATTTCTCAACCATCACCACTTAACCGTCAACCAAAGAACTTTTTCCTTCAAGTCAAAGGACCCTCAAGCCGAGACCCATAGAGTTCGAGAAGATAAAACACCATAGAGACCTAGAAGATTGACCCTCAAAGAAGATCATGTTGTGTGAATAATTATTCCTACATGGGGGTCCCATGAGATCCTACATGGCATATCATGGAAGTCAAGCCAAAAAATCCAAACAACTAATCAAAGCCAATAAAGTAAATAAAATAATAATAAAAAAGAGAAAGTCCCAAGGGGAAAGAAGTCCATTTAGGGGAGGGAGGCTGCTCCGATCCAACATGGACCAAGCCTCCCATCTCACCATTCAAGTCTACTAAGAGCATGGACCATGCCTTTCCTTTTCTCAATAAAGGGTAACCTTAATAATTTTCTAAGTACCCTAGCATATATAAACCGTCTCACTCACTATCACCAGGAATGTAATCTAGGGAGAGTCACTACATAGAACTATCGGGTCAGATCCAAGGGACCCAGCAAGGTCTGGAACAACGACAAGGGAAAGAGAGTGTAATGAGGAGAGAGGAAAGGATAGAAAAGAAACACATGCCCTTCATTTCTTTCTTTACTACTCCCTGCGTTCCTTAATATAAGATGTTTCAAATATTATACTATGGACTACATACGGAGTGAAATGAGTGAATCTACATATTAAAATGTGTCTAGATACATACGAGTCGGAAAAAAGCTAAAACATATTATATTTGGGAAAGGAGGAAGTAGATGCGAGGACTCTGAAGCGGAAGAAAAGGAAATAAGGCCTCAAGCAGGCATGACCCATATGAACATTTTGTGGCCCAATTAACCAGAATTCGCCTAACTCAACATGTAGAGCACCTGTAACGGTGGGTTAGCCCACTGATGCTGTGTGAATATGGGTATGATCTTAGAGTTTTGGATGAGAAAATCAGATGGTCCAAAGAACGAACTCCTAGCAAGCCCAGTTACATTCTCTTAGTTATTACTAGGCCATACCTTGCCCGACATCTCCCGTGAGCGAATTTCTAGGAAGCTCTCGAGGAAAGCCTAGCATCACCCGTGTCGGTGTTGGCAGGAGCGGCCTACCTTCGTTGTTTTCCTCCTTGGAAACGCTTGTCTTGAAGCTCCAGCCGCGCACATGGGGTGGGTCTGGCCTCTCCGGGAAAAATCCCTAGCTCCAAGTTCCAGAGCGGGCGGTGACGGCACCTACGTCACGACCTTTTTGGAGGCGTCATCTTGAAGGCTTAATTTTGTTGCTTTTCTTATTGTCGAGTTAGTGGATGTCGGGCCAAGGGGTGTTTGGGCGTGGCCCTGGTTGTGGTGGTGCACGTTTGGGCTCGGCCCCAGTTGTATCGATTTTCACCCCATTTTCCGTTAATTAACCGGACAATTCTATTATTCTTAATCAATGGAATAGGCATATATTTTGCCTTGTTTCAAAAAAATAACCTTGCCCGACAGAAAACTGGACACTTGTACTGCCCGTTAGTGATGTCACAGGCTGCATTGCTGAGCAGCTACGCTGCTGACTCCCCCGTCAGTGATGGATTTTTCTACAAAACAAGCGAGAGTCTCTTGAATCCATCACATACGGTATTCTTAAAAGCGGTCAGTGATATGGGGTCAGTGGCATGCTATTTTTATAATAGTGCATGTTCACTTTATCTCACCTTAGATGAAGAAATGTGATCAAATAAATAGAATGGACGGAAGAACATAAATACTTAGAGCAACTCTAGGAAAACCCTACAAATACCCCAAGATCTATAAGCTAATATTTTAGGGGAAACCCTCCAAACTATCCCCTAAAAGCAAAAAAAATATTAGAACCCTCTGAAAACAGTTTCATGGCTTCTAATGTTTTTTGCATGGTCTCCTAATCCACATTTTTCTCTCACGGGAAGGAAATTTCACCACGTGTGCCCTCGCCCTCTCTCCCGCCTTCGAGTCGTCGCTGCGCCCCCACCAAATCCGGTCGTCCCCCACCACCACTAATATGCAGGGGAGAACCCCAGGACCCCATTCCGGGCTTTCCCCGCCCTCTTGCACATCCAAATGTCATTCCTGTGAGCTCTCCTGCTCGCTATGGCTGCCATCGATGCACGTACTTCTCCGATCGAGCATCGACGGTCCAGTAGGGCATCACCACCACTACCACGCTCCCTTCTGGCCGTCCCTTCACCTTCTTCCTATGCAATGCGAGTGTGGCATGCTCTAGCGCAGGACGGTGTGGAGCGAGCACACAAAGGCGATGTAGGGAGCTTAACCTCGGCTACTGTCAAGAGATGGTGCTGGTAGCAAACCGGGTGACGTGGTGATAAGATGGCAAAGGGAGCACTGTGTGCGATTGGATTTTTGGTGGAAAGAAAAGAAGAAGAAAATTATCCCACTAGCGAGTGGACCCCATAGGTAAGAATTTTAGAGGCTGGGTGTTAGATGGCCTGAGCTCGGATCTCACCCCATAATCTGTAAAAAAAAATAGAGGCTGTGCAATGAAATGATGAACGTGTGCCCATTTTTAGGATCTGCTAGAATTGCTCTTGGATCATTAATTTCAGGAATGTACCCATCTGTCTTTTTTATTGCAGAAGTTGGACTAATCAGCCAGTATTTTACTTTCTTGAGGGAAGAATCACCGATTTTTTTTGGGGGGAAGAATCAACCGATAGTTGTGGACGAGAAATCAAACTCTTGCTCTCCCACTATATCTTAAGAGTTGGTCGGGTTGTTGAGGACCTCCACGTTCAGTGCTTGACTGTGTGGAGCTTTGTTATCGTTGGTGTTGTCGATACTATACATCGATTCGTCTTGTAACTAAGCTTAGTATAGATCAATTGGCATGGTAATAGCCGATTGCATATGCATAAACACATTATTGATCCAGTGACGAAGTGCAATACATGGACAAGTAAAAGAAAAGTAAGTCAGGCTACCTGGGTAAATTTCTCTTACACTGTGGTCCCCGACTTGTTTTCTACCTCCAGTTCTTTTTTTAACCTGAAGTCCTTTGCTATGAACTCCTCAATTAACTTCTCGTGCAAGATGAAGACGGTGGTCCACCGGTGTCCTGGGTCAAGCTCAATAACCATGTTCGAGTGCACCGAACCGACAAAGAAGAGTACAAAGAGGTGACCATTTGCTCTATCGTTTGTACTGCACCAACATTATAGTCTTTATAGAGCTACAAGTACATATGCACGTGCTGGCGAAAGAATGATATGAATAAATAAAATGGAAGGAAATGAATTTCAGTAGTTCATGGATAATGAAGTCCAGAACATCTTATACAAAATCGTGTGATGTCAAATTTGTTCTCTGTCTTATTGTAAAAAAAAACATCTGTAAAACAATGTGCCCTGGTCTCAGGAAGTTGGCTACTGTCTGGCCAACCTATTATGAGCAGTCCACAAATTCTCCGATCATAAATGTTGAGTTTCAGAAAGAAAAAACTAGCTAGGAGGCTTTACCGAGCACGCATGTTGGCATTGCTTTATTCTTGCTCAAGCCCTTCCAGGGAGTCAAGAAATTCTATTATTGTTGCAACATCAGACATATAACTTTATTGTTGTGATCGGCGATATCAGCTTGATATCTCAAGGTTCCTTGATGGAGAAAAAAAAACTATAACGGAGGTCATGTATCCATCAACACGAAGAGCAATCACCTTCAGTCCAGGCACACCGATGAACATGTCAGGGAGTATCCTGATTAACCAGACCGTCATCCGCCACTATGCCTTCAAGCAACTGAAGTTTGCCAATTGCTAATCACCTTACACAATTGATCATGTCCTCATACAGGTGGCAAGAAAGCTGAAATAGTGCACTCTGGACTCTTCCTGTAGAAAACATCCCGAAATACATATTATAAGTATTGAATGATCTACTCCATGGGAAATATTGACTAAAATATAAAATAATTATAGGGCATAGACATAATCATGGCTTCAAACAAAAGATAGATAAGAGATAAAGTTTCTGCTCATGGTAAGACACATGATAACATCGACTTTATCAACCAAAAAAGGGTAAACAGAGCATAAGCTAAATTTCTCAAATGAGTGTAAACATCTGAACAGATCAAAATAGTATATGTTGGTGTTCATGTGTTATAAAAGAAAGAAAATGGTTGCCATATACAGAACAAACTAAGAAAAAAATACAAAAGTATGACCATTCCACTTATCCATCCAATTCTGGCATGCAAATTGACAAAAACACACTAATCCCTTGCCTTTTATTGGTCTATCATTTCTTAGCAGTTTGGATAAAACACAAACACCTGGTGTAACACACAATAATCCCTTGCCTTCTATTGGTCTATCATTTCTTAGCAGTTTGGATAAAAACACAAACGCCCGGTGTGCAAAAAAGATACAGCCTCAACAACAGACAGCAAGTGCCGACATTTCATTTGTAATGTGATGAGAATAGATATCTGTTAGCAAGCGGCATCAACTTGTACGGTACTCTCATGTGAGAGAAGATCAAGAAAATAGGAACCAAAAGAGAAAAAAAAGTGATACAAAGAGGGAGAGACACACGAGCTCACTTGTGGATTATGGCAATTCTGCTCCCTCTGAGCGTAGATCCTACGGGCCCAAAGCAATCGAAAATAAAGCAGGGAGATGGATTCACAGCAGGTGGAGGAGGTCGGGTGTGGAGGGGATGGAGACAATGGTGTTTGGCGTGCTGGCTCATGTATTTTGCACTCTGGCTGGATTCAATTTGGTAGACGGCACAGTGAGTCACATGAGGAGCTATCGCGAAGGTGCTAGCAGGTTGGTGCACAGGTGGGAGGAGGTGCTGCGAATCTGGCAAAGATCAGCCATCGGATCTGGTAGATTAGTGTCAGACGGAGGGTGGACATCAATGCAAGAGAAGAAATCGACGGCTGTAATCTATTTCGTCTTGCTCTGGAGGGAAAACTGGAACAGGCAGTGTTAAAACAAAATTCAAATCTGCTACGGTATTGTAGTAGAGATAGAGCTAGAAGGTATCATAAGGACGCTGGAACCACCAGGGGTATGGAACTGTGGTGCTGAAAAGTCCAAGTGCGCCAGTACTTTGATGTATCCTATCATGTATAACAGTTGATTAGGAAAAACAGTGGGAGGCAAAAAAATATTATGATTACCCAAATTATGTTTTTAAATTTTTCAGATGAATATCATCTGCAAGGAGACTAAAATCACCACTAGCCTACTCAGAATAGCATGAGAAACCTTCCTATAATAGGTGGTAACGTTTTGTTAGATCAGTCCGGTACCATTAAATGAAGCAATGCACTAAAAAGGTTTCCATATACAGTACAAACTATAAGGATATATATCATCTGAACACAATCTAACTACCTCAAAGGTAATCCTAACTGGGTATTGCCAGGACACTGTTAATTTGAGCATTATTCTGATACGAGCTGGGTAATTAGGGATGGTACCCACTTTGGAGATCCAGCTTGGTGAAGAAGCTAGCCCCATTTAGTTCATCCAGAAGTTCGTCAACGACAGGTATAGGGTACTTATCCTTGATGGTACAGTCGTTGAGCTGCCGATAGTCCACACAAAAACGCCATGACCCATCCTTCTTCCTGACAAGAATCACGGGAGAGGAGAACTCAGAAGTGGTCTCTTGAATGATCCCTTGCTTGAGCATGTCATCACACTGGCGCTCAATCTCATCTTTCTGTAGTTGTGGATAGCGGTACGGCCGAACCGCGATTGATGTAGTACCAGTTACCAAGCGTATGTGGTGATCGCATAGGCGTGCAGGTGGCAACCCACGAGGTGGCTCGAACAGGGCTGAGTACTCCCCCAAGAGAGCTGCCAGGAGGTCCTCGGTCTCACAAGCATGGACCTGCATAGGTCCCGATGCCTTATTGATGCTGCGCCAAACAACCTGATGGTCGCGCCACCAGAACGACATGGTAAGACGCTCAAAATCCCAAAGAATGGGCCCTAGAGTGCGTAACCATTGGACGCCAAGGATGATATCGAAACCGCCCAGCGGAATAGCATAGCAATCGATGATGAAGGGTTCCCCGTCAACCATGAGAGGAAGGGATTTTGCAATGCCAGCACTGGTCACACGATCACCGTTTGCCACCGTGACTTGGACTGTTGGTCGATGCTGCAGGTGAACGCTAGTACGAGCTGCAGCCTCTTCCGCCAAAAAGTTATGGGTGGATCCCGAGTCCACTAGTGCCTTAAGACGTTTGCCAGCAATGTCGATGTAGAGCTGCATTGTTTGGCCAGTGCATATTCCCGTCAGTGCACGGACTGAGATGGTCGGCGCATCAACCTCTTCTTCAGTGGGTGTAGCTTCTCCAGCAATGTCTGAGGCTGCCAAAGAGAATATCTTAGCTGACTCATCCTCCTCAGTGTCTTCCTCATCAGGCACCTCAATCCAGAACAGCCGCGCACATCGATGGCCACGGGCATACTTTTCATCACAATTAAAGCAGAGACCTTTTTTTTTGTGCGGCGGTCTGCCATCTCAGCTGAAGTCAGCTTCTTGAATTGGCGAGGGGGTTGGGTGCTGCTCACAGGTGCTGCTTTGGTTGGTGTGACAGTCACCGTGGATACCTGTTTTGCTGCCCTGGATGAGGTCGATGTTGGCAAGGGTTTGATCTCTTCATTGTCGTCCAGCTGGCCTCGATGTTCATAAGCAAACGCCAAACTCATGGCTGTCTCAAGACTAGATGGGTATTGGAGGTCCACATCTGTGCGGATGGGGTTGCGTAGCCCAGCAATAAACAATTCGACCTGCTGCTCATCAGAGAGGCTGTCGCACCTACAGACAAGGGTCAAAAATTGCTTCTTGTACTCCCGCACGGTGCCCGTCTGCTTCAGGTGCTTTATCTCGGCCAACTGACTTGTTCGGATTGCTGGTCCAAAACTACGGTTGAGGTATTTGACGAAACGTGGCCATGGCGGCTCACCATGCATCTTCTCAAGCCGGCTGTACCATAGCGCAGCATCATCAGTGAGATGGTAGGAGGCCATCCATGTCTTCTCCTGTTCCTCCGTGTGCTGACCTTTGAAGAACCGTTCGACGTGGTTCAGCCAAGGTAACGGGTCGCCTTCTCCATTGTACGTCGGAAATTCGAGCTTATGGAATTTGGCGGTTGGTCGGCGATCATCAGTTGGGCTGGTAGGTTTAGGCGGGTCATTGCCCATGCTGTGGCCAGTTACCTCAACGTTGACGTGTTGCTTGTTGGGTCCTCCTTTTTCCAGGAGATTGAGAGACCTCTGGGTAGCAGCCATCTGCTCTTTGAGGTCCGCGACGTCTTGGCGCAGCTCGGGCAGAACCTTGAGATCTGGCAGGTAGGGCTCAAAAAATTTCTTCAGTGCTTCCATGGTTATGGGTTCACCCATCGTGGCAGGTTGCAGTGGTGGGCTGCCGAGGACGGACTGCTCTGATACCAAGATGATACGAGCTGGGTAATTAGGGATACCAGGGTGGAGATTAGAACGTGAATTAGGGTTGGAGCGGAGAGGGTAGCGAGGTTCGCCCTCGGTTGCACGCTGGGGCTCGTTTTAGCTTGTTTTCCTACGCTTTTGGGTAGCGAGAAATATTATAATACGGATTTTGGTGTAAAAACTGGTTTCAGAAGAAAAAAAAATTGGTCGCCATTTTGTTGTTTGACTTTTTCGTGTTAACCTTTTGGGCTGTTAACTGAAAATAATCATAACGGATGGGAAATGACAACCCCCACCCCCTCCCCTTGAGTAATCTCTTTTTACCATTGCACTTACATGTCGGTTAACGCACGGGTGTGTAGCTACCATCACGCACAACAGGTCTTTTCCCTTAATTAGTACACTTCTTAATTTAGATGTACATTTGAATGCCTCTTTCGACTTCCACAGCTGCAATTCTGTCTCTACAATGGCTAACAAGAATGGTGGAAGAAAAATAAACTAACTGAATCAAAAGCACATATACCCTCACGACATGTAAATTTGAAATGGATCTATACTTCTAACTAGAAAGATTTACACAAAAAAAAAAAAATCAAACCAAGAACTGAAGAGATGGTTGAAAGACATTACAGTAAGTAAATGGAAAAATTAAAGAAGGTAGATAGAATCATTGAGTTATGAAATGGAATGAAATTTTAGAACTTTTCCAACATGCAGAATTCCACTCGCTAATTATATGATTTTACGTGACATCTGAATATTTATTTGAAGTCTAAAGCTACCTCAGCCATAACGTTGTGACTATGGATAGAGATGGAATAATTAAATTAACACCACCATTCAGATATAGTGAACTAGGACTAATACAAATATGGGAATCCCCAGGTCAGTCAAAAAATACCCTTATAATGCATATGAGGTGCAAGACTAAATACAAAATAAAGATTACATACATCGGGAAGCACAACACATCAAAAGTTTTTTTTCCCATATTGCAAATTTTCAGTGACGTGTTATTAAATACCTTGCATCAAATACAGAGCCGTAATGTTCAACCTTTCGTCATGCCGCTCTAAACTGCTACAGTGTCGACATACATTGTCCACCAGGACATCTTATATCTGCAAAATGAAAATAAAAACATATCAGGGTGTGCAGCAATAAACACTCAAAAGTAAGTTCAATCTTATATTATTAAAAAAAGCTAAGAAAAAATTGTAATAGGTATTCAAGACAAACAACTTGAAAAGCATCCATTTCCACCATAGTTTGTTGAGCTTCACTTTGCTTGGAAAAAATGAAGTGAGGTGTCCAATATTTGGTCGAAATGGACAAAATCAGTACAACTTAACAAAGTTCAGACACTATTTACTTTTAACCAAATCACCAAGATTATTTGGACGACTGTATAACAGAAAACCCCAACTGTTAGCATGGAAATTTTGCTGGTTCTAGGATAATAGCAAGTAGCCGTTCGACTCTTTTTGCATGCTGATAGCTTTTCTATATTCAAGGAGCAGGTATAACATCATCACATATACTTTGTATGGCTCCAGACAGTAATGTCGTGAGACCCATGTCATTAGCCCAATCTAGATGAAAATGTACAACAATATATCTTGGATGTAAATCCACCTATACACAAAAAAGTAAAATGGAACAGTGATATTACGGACAGTGAAGATGGCATCACAACCTCAGCACCCTTGTACGACTTTGTCACCAATAATCCCCACAAGAGCATGATCCATCCTTGAAATGATGAAAACGTTGTAAGTCTCTAACAATAATCTCTCGTCCAGATATCCTTGAAATAAACTTGATTGCTGTGTGGCAATCAGTACAGACCCGAAGATTCTTTATCACATGGATTACCGCACCAGGGACATGATTCATTAGAGCAAAAGCAACAGCAAGCTTTTCACTATGGATGCGCAATGCAGACTCTTTCTCCTCTTCATCCAAATCATGAAGAACAGAACTCGTGTTTGGTGCATAGCCTGCTTCTTGCATTATCTCAAGTAGTTTCCCCAAATAAGAATAAATCTCCTTGTGCTGAGGATGAATCTTGTCACCAACATAAAACACATGGGTTTTACCTTTCAACTCAACTGAGCTATACCCTGGAGGCTTTTCTATTCCTCGTGTTTTAACCAGAACTCTAATTCTCTCTACATCTTTCCACATTCCAGCTTCTGCATATATATTGGACAATAGAACATAGTATCCAGAGTTAGTCGTATCCAACTCAAACAATCTTTTCGCAGAAATTTCTGCCAGCTCAACATTTTTGTGGATTCGACATGCACTAAGAAGAGCTCCCCAGATAGCAGCATCAGGTTTGATCTTCATTTCTTTAATGAGGTCATAAGCCTCATCAAGACAACCGGCACGGCCAAGGAGATCCACCATGCATCCCAAGTGTTCCACGCCAGGCTCAATCCCGAACTTTCTCTTCATGGTTTTGTACCAATAACGGCCCTTATCTAAAAGACCAGCATGACTGCAAGCAGCTAAAACCGATATAAAAGTGATGTAGTTAGGACTTTGCCCTGATTCCATCATCTCATTGAAAACGTCAAGGGCTTTTTGTCCATGACCATGCATGCCATAGCCAGTAATCATGGCAGACCATGAAAGGACATTCTTCTTCTTAATTTTTTCAAAAGCCTTTCTCGCCATTTCAACTCTTCCGCACTTGCCATACATATCGACTACAGAAGTTCCAACGTAGACATTTTCCTCCAAACCCATTCTTACCACCTTTCAATACATCATAAGAGGAAACGTCAATCACGTTAGCACAATAGAAATAATTTTAAAGTACTGTCATATGTCATTATGAGTAAAAGGCTCAGGGAATACAGAACAGATAAATATCTAACTTGCTCAATCTCATATGGCATCAGTGGTCAAGTTACTGTAATGATGTTTAGAATACATCTACCAATAAAATCACGAATTAATTAAAATGACCTAGCATTTCAAATCGCAACTTAAACTAGGGAATGATGTGTAAAACTCGTCAGTGGATGGGCTTATATAGGTATGAAACACGCTGGTAAACAATTATCCTAAAATTTTCAGGAGATTATATTTTTACCCAAGAAAGTTCTAAACTTCGCTTCTTGAACATAAAGAATAATTTTGTATACTAGTCTCTCACATGGTGCAGAACCTATACTGGAGAACGATATTTTGATATCACCAACAGGCAACTAGTGGTGTGTAACAAGCTATTTGATGATGTCTCGTGCATATATCTATTGCTGGGTGCTATAAGCCTTCACATTCCAAACAGCTGGCCAGGTGATCTGCGCATCTAGACATCTGTTTTTAATGTGTTTGATCCAAACAGTATGCAAGTGAGTAACATTTTGGCCCATTTATTCAGCAGCCAGTAATTCACCTGATTATGAATGCGCTTTCCAGTCTGTATTGTCCCAGCATGCGCACAAGCCAGTAACACAGCAGAGAACGTCACAGCATTGTATCTAATGCCTCCACCAACATTCAGCATGTCGCCATATAGCCCGAGGGCCTCCGCCGACATCCCATTCTGGGCATAGAGCGCAATCATCGAATTCCAGGACACCACATCCTTGTCCATGGTATCAAACACTTTCCTCGCGGCCTCCAGGTCACGACCACCGCCCTTGGCATAAGCGTCTAACATTGTGTTGACCACCCCAGAATCCGCGTCCAAGCCGATCTTCGCAATAAGCGCATGAAGGCTCCCGGTGATTCCACGGTCAGAGACACGGGCTGACGCGGAGAACGCGACGAGCGCAGCCGCCTCGTCCACCGCCGTGGGAGAACCAGAGACGAGCAAGGTGCGAAAGATAGCGAGCGAGGGGTATACTAGACCGTTGCGTACGTAGCCGGAGGCCATGGCGGTGATGATGACGGGGTTGGGGCTGGGGATTTCATCAAACGCCTTGCGGGCGTCCAACGGGCGGCGGCAGTGGTGGTACATGTGGAGGAGAGCGGAGGCGGAGAACGCGTCAGAGGGGAATAGACCTGAACGGATGGCAAGGAGGTGGAGCTGACGGCCGGCGGCGAGGGAGGTGGCGGCGGCAGCTGCGCGGAAGGCGGGGGGAAGGGACGGGCGAAGCGCGGCGGGGTTAGCGCGGATAGCGGCAGCAAAGACGGCCAGCGCCGCGACGGGGTCCCCGGAGGAAAGGAGGTCGCCGACGGCGGCAGACCAGGAAGCAGGGCGGGAGGGGTCCACCGCGCGGAGGAACATCGCACGGAGGGAAGGGCCGGAGGTGTGGACGCGCGTGTCCTGTAGGCTTTGAGTGTTGGAGGTGTGAAGAACTGCCGGCGAAGGCGCCGCCGCTCGTGGGTTGAGCGGAAGCTGTACACTTGCCGCCGCCATTGTTGAGATGCCGGTGGCTTGTGGTCGGAGGGAGGCAAGGAGAATTCAAAGGTTTATCAAAGTCGAGAGAAGGGAGATGGGAGAGACGAAAGGGTCGGTCGGGTCAGCATTCAGCAACGAGAAAACGGTTCCTGGGAGATGGGTGACATTTTCGACGTAATAACTGCAAACAACATGTGCGATACGCCTCCTTGCCCTTGCCCTTGCCCTCCTAGCATTTCAACCAGTAAATTCATTCATTTTTAGGCCGAATTTCTTACAAACTTAAGAAAATACATTAAAAAAACTAAATAACGCGGCGGCTACATGCCGAAGTGGCGGTAGAACACGGTATAGTCACGCCGTCGTCGTCATCGTCGCTGGTGCCTGCTCTGTCGTCGAAGCGGCGGCTCAGACCGCCTCGTAGAGCATCCTCACCTCCCACTCGTGAAGCCAGTGGCGGCCAAAGCCGTTGGCCGCCTTGCCTTCGCCGGGGTACCGCTCAGCCATGTCTCTGGGAGGGTTTGGGGAGACTGTCGCGTTGGATTGAGAGGAGGTTGGAGGTGAGAGCAAGTGGTGAGACCGACGGCGAGAAAGGGGATAAATAGCGGCGTGGAAGGGGAGGGAAGCCGAGAGGTGTCGCGTGGAGAAGACGCGGGACGCGTAACTCCGCCGTGTAGCCTCGCCGATTGGACGCGACGGCAGACTGACCGGCGGCAGGCATTAAACGGGCGTGGGAGACGAGGTGATGAAGACAACGAAGTTGTGTCGCTGCCAGGGCGGGCCAGTCTACCGCGGTTTTCCTTTCGTTCACACCGTTTTCTTTCCTCCGGCGCCCCCAGGCGAACCCCACTACGATGGGTTTGGCCTGGAAACGCCGGACGAGATTTGGGCCAAAACCAACGGAAAACGAGGTCCTGGTGGGGGCGACTGGGAGAGAAAGCCCACACCGGCGGGAAAAAGGCGAAAAAGTGTGGCCTGGGGAGCTCTCGAAGGGACGGCTGGAGTTGCTCTTAGGCTCAGTTTAGCAACGAAATATTTGTAAAGCCAAAGTATTCGAAAAACATTGTATTTGTATGCCTGGCCAGAGTCAATACATCAATTTTGGAAATAGAGGTTCATACCTCTTTTTTATATACTTCAAAATTAGTACAATTTCGTAGATAATGAAGTATATAAAACTACAGTTTATGCTAAAACTAAACACCTCAAAGTATTTACAACCATAATATTTCTAGAAACCCCAGTTTTGTTGAAATACTTTGCTCCCAAACGAACACTTAAACTAATGGCATGTGATTTGACATTTTTATCCTGAGGATCGTCTCCTTTGCAAGAAATCGTATAGCTTCCATGTATGTTCAACCCACTAATATTTTTGCTGCAGTTTCTGTTGAAACATGGCTTAGAGAACCATGTCAACTAGAGCATGGAGAACGCCACCTGATATGTTTGGGCCAACTGCTGCTAAAATGAAGGCATTCTATAAATTCGACACAGCTGCACAAACCCAGGTCTAAGAAAATGGATATATCCAAACAAACAATTCTTCCAACAAAACTATGGCTTCCGCCAGGCCATTCCAAGGCATTGAGTAATAGAGCCCCAGTGATTCAGGTACATGACACGGCAAACTGGCTTTTCATCCCCGTAAAGGTTACAGAAAGAAGGGACTGACCGCTGCTCCATTTTAGGGAGACCAGGCAGCCGCAGGTTAGACTAAAATTTGTACATGTCATACATAGAGCTTGAAAACAAAACTGAACACACAGCGAACTGGCAAATAGCTTGCTTCTGACAAATCTGTGGCACTCCACCAATGCATCTTGACTTTGATTAATACCAGGTGTTGGTGTCCAGCACTGATGCCAGGCCTGATTGAGCCTCTACGGCACGACGCAGATCTTCAAGGAAGTTCATCTGTACATCCAAATTGCACAGCAGAGCAATCAGCATACAGAAAAACAACACATAGAGGAAAGCCAAAATCACAACAACGATTTGTTAGTTCAGTTCGTACCTGGTGAGGAAGTTTCATCTGAGCATGACCCCACGATGATCCACCAGAACCAGCGTACACTACTGGTTTATCTGCTGAGTCATTGAGATAAGATAGTTAGCAGCATTAGCAGGAGGGCACCTTGCTTTGTTGCTTCACATTTTGTTGCTTCACATTGGCACCATGATATGAGGTTGGGCTAGTGTAGCTGAATATGGTCTTTATAAGAAATCTCTTTATAATAATGTTTGAAGTGCACACCATCACAAGTACACTATCTCATGTGATCTTAAGACCATTTTTGGCTGTTCCCATGATTGTATCACTACTATTATTCACACAGCAACACTTCAGATTCATGTGCATATTCTCTCGTCAGTTATTGAAGGCCAATAAAATTCACACATTAAAAGACGACTATAGCATTCTTGACCCTTTTCTAAAACTTGGATCATACACCAATGCTTGTGCTTAGAACTCCATCCCCAAATATCTAAAATACACTCTTATAATTAATATAGTAAATCTCCCTATATGTGTTGCCCGAAGCAGTCGATCAAGAATCTTAGGAAATTAAACATTTCCAGTTTAGAATTCTTCAGAATTGCTGCTAGGATATCATTACATTATGGTATGCAGTCTAGATATGTCCAATTTGACCCATTATTTCAGCTTTCAGGAAAGCTAAAACTGGAACCTCTACTGTAAAACCCTTCTTTTTTAACCCTGACAACTTTCAAAGCTAGTACAATTGTCAGCCTGGCGGTGATTTTCTTATGTGAAATCCAGCAGGGTTCGATTCACTGAGTAAGCCAATGAGCTATGTCAGAAAAGCACCTCATACAATCAGTCAACAATTTATTTAAAAAAAACGGTTGCGTCCTTTTCATTTTCTCTCTTCTATCTTCCTAATTTATCTTCGTCGTTCTTCTATCTTCTTATGTATATTCTCTTATATAATCTTTAGTGAGTTCCACTTCAATATACTAACATGATAATGACCAGGATACAACATGGCAAAACTGCTTTTTAGAACGAACATCAAGGGGTGATTTGTACCACTTTTTGAAGTTAACAGGATTAAATAGTTTGTCATAGACAGTCCAATATAGTCTTCGGGAGCCAAATTTGATTTTTTCTTTTCGACCTAGTAATATCACAAGAATGTAAACTAACAAGAGTTGGTATAGCAAGAATCAGCACACAAGAAAAACAATTAAACTGCCAAACATATTAAGACAGTTCTAATTTCAAATTGTGTATGGCGGTTCTTGAATATTAAGGACTATGTTTTGCTTTAACAGCTCCAACAGAGCAATGTAAAACTAATTGCAAGAGTGCTCACCAGAGGAGTCATTTGGGTCATTGTACGAGTTCATTGCAGCAGCCCAACCTACAGAGATACAGTGTGAAGGCTTGTTATCACATGATGAATGATAGGGAATAGGTTTAGCCAGAACTAATATACCAGCTGCAGCTCTATATGAGAAGACTAGACCGTAAGTAAGTAACTTGCCTAAGTACTGGTGATTTGTAGTACTCACCAGTATGGTCACGAACAGTTGACAATTTGATTTAACAAGACAACAAGAGCATTATCAGCATTCAGCAATAGGTATCGTATCGAAGCTGGATTATGAATATTCCCAAAAATAAGACCCACAAGCATACAAACTGGAAATGAAGTGCAAAAGGTGTTCCATGCTATCATAATTTGAGAAAGTGGATACTCAATGGTTACCATGTAAGTTCATAACAGAAATATATTGTACACGCTTTTTTATTTTATTATGTTACTCTAGATATAATGTGCCACCACAGTAACATGCAACAATTCCCAGCATTCAAAAGATAAGAACTTCTATTACTGAAATTCCACAAGCAGTTAAAAGGGCAGTATGGGTATGCAGTCATGCTGAGAGACATACGTTCACTGTGAAGCTGTGCAGCCTCACTAGCAGAACATCCCTCCAAGGGTACTAATCTTGCATGACTGTGATCATTCTGAGCATTGCTGACAAAAGCATCGTGATGTATAATTGGAGGAAGGTTCTTTAGTGAAGGAACAAGGCTCTTCTCTCCATCATTGCTGTATGAATAGTTGGCTTTCTCAGCCCTATCTGTTGGATGGAATAACAAATGCAAGTGTCCCAAATGTTAGCTAGACTTAAACATACAGATCGACGTAGTCAACATACATGAGGAAAATACAAGCCATCAAAAGTTTATTAGACATGAATAAAATGAAAATGCAGACATCTCTAAGATAGGAGTTCTGAGAAGCAATAACAGATGACCATGTAAGTAAAATAAAAACAGCAGACACTATTTTTCTTATAAAATGGCTAATTATATTTACGGGGAATAGTATATTCTGATTACAATTTACTGGGACTTACATTAGATGTGTGACTGTTGTAGAGTGTTGTACCGGGCTACAGGCATGTATTAAATGCATGCAATGGTTCACAGGGGTTAATACAGGGATGTTGGTGAATTAAAGATCTTATTGTTACCAATGAGGTAAGTGTATCGAAAATACTGTTCTTCCCGTTTGCATCAACGATCAACCACAGTAATTAGTCAATCTAGACATCTAAAAACACTCCTACGTAAGTGAGGCATAATGAGTGATAAACTGATAATATAGCTGGATCAGGTCATATTGAGTTATTGACTAGTTGGTGAGAGTGTGAGACCTTTGCGCATCATACAAACCCAACACACAACAAAAGGAAAATATAGCAAGTGTCCATGAAATATAAGTAGTTGCATCTAAATGAGATGTACCTCCAGCCTTCCGCCGATTGTTTGCACGATTCCTGAAGCACATTGAGAGTAAAGACAGACATCAGCACACATTATATGCACAAATATGTAGCAACATAAAAAGCTATAAAATGCAGACAACAGAACAATACATTCATGGTAATTGATGTTTTCAAACAGTATACAGATACTGGAACTGCAGATATCTCAGTATTAGCTCAGAAATACTAGAAACATAACTAAGAACAACTGACCAAATCAACAATTTGTCAACCTTTTTTCCGAAAAGGAGGGTATACCCCCAGGCTCTGCATTGGTTGATGCACACAGCCATCAACAATTTGTCAACGCAATGCCTGAGATTCCTCCAGCAAGTCTACTTTCTGTTCATGCTGAACTATTCTAATTGTGATTGTGTAACATAAGTGACTAAAGAACAACTACAAATTTACAACAACTAAGCGACAAAAAGATAGAAAAATATGGAGAAAATGATGTACAAGAGACCTTCATGCCTATTACATAGACTGTTTTCAAGTACCCATCAGCTTTATCCAAGCTGGATGGCTGCATGGGTAAGTGTCGCAGAGCCAGGTTACTTTAAGTTGATAGTTCACACTAGAGTCATCCTTCACTGGCTATATGCACAAATTAGACCGACATAACCAGGGACGGAACCAGGAATCATATATAAGGGGGGGCAATTGCATATGAAATGGGTTGAAGGGGCCATATAGGTAAATTTAGGGCTCAAATCGTCAAATTAAGTAGTGGTTTTAACAAAAAATTCCACCATGAGGGGAGCCATGGCCCCAGCTAGCACCCCCTGGTTCCGTCCCTGGACATAACCCATGCGTAAACACCCCCGAAATGAAGCCATGGAGCTTGACCGATGCTTAAAGAAATGCCTTTCAAGCAAAAGGTTAGTTGACAAGCGTGTCCTTTTTCCCCATATGCACACTGATAAGCTAGATCAGCATGCCAAGAGATCTCTACAAGGCTAAAAATGGTAGCTTGCTAGTAATAAAGACATGTGTAGCATAGGCCCAAACCTATTTCATTATATCATATGTAGCATGTAGCATGTCCCAAAACCACCTTCATTATATGCTCTATGAGCTAACAGAAATCCAGTATCCATCTCCAAAAAAGGATAGCAAGAAAAGAGTAAGTCTATGTATGCAAGTTTGGTGACAACAATCGTAGACACATGTTTTCAGGTGCTACCTCAGATCACACCAACCAGGCCATCAAGCAGCTATAAAAAGAGCAACGTAGCGCCCAAATATAAGGACAGTGAGAAGAGCACACCAGCTAATCCCGGCCAAATCACCACAAGAAGGTCACAAAGCAAAATAGTCCCAACATCCCAACAAATGGCCCGAATCCAAGGCAAGCGGCTCTGAGCGACCGCACCAGATACCGCCTCGTCTCGCAAGAGATTCAACCGGGCCAAGCTCCAATCCTAATCTCAGAATGCGATTCCCGGAGAGCGCGCGCCCGAATCTACAAATGGCGAGAAGCCGCCAGGCTCGTCGAAAGAGAGGCGAATGCCAAGGAGGGGTGTTTGACCTGTGCACGGGAGGGGTGTATCGCTTGATGCCGTCCGGGTTGCTATCCGCCATGGCAGCAGCAGCTCGGCCCCTGGGAGGGAAGCAGCAGGGAGAGGAGGAAGAAGGAGCGGGCGGTGGGTGGGGTTCCTCCTGCCCGCCCCCCTCTTTCTCTTTCTTCTTCCACCCCGTGTGTGCCCTGGCGAGAGATGGAAGAGGAACAAAGAGGCGGAGATGGGGGCTGCTGCGTGGGCCCGGGTGGGTGTGGGTGGGGAAAGAGGACGTACTTTGCGCAGATTCAGGAAAATGATGTCGCCGACGAGTGGGCCCCATAGACCTGCGTCGCCTCGTGATTGGTTCGCTTGCTCGAGCAGCTCGGCAAAGGAAACTTCAAGCAATGTACAAATGAAAAAAAAAATTATTATACCTATGCCATTCAAAATTTGTGAGAGCTCATATAGTTTTCAAAATTTCTACTCTCTACTTTTTCCCTTTGTGCGATCAAATATTCCTCTCCTCTCTAGACTCCTCTTAGCCGCTTCTGCGAGTCGATCAAGATCCACCAGATCTAGGCCCAGTTCTTTTGGAGCTTTTCAACAGCTTGTAGGTAAAAAAAAGCTAAAGCCCAAAAGAACTGGATTTTTAGGTGCTTCCTGGGACAGCCGGCTTCAACGAATCCTTCACAGTCGAAAAAAGCTGGGGTACCCCTCCTTCCCGCAACCGCCCGCGGCTTCCACTAGTAAGGCTCTGTTCGGAACGAAGGGATTTCAAAGGAATCGTGGAGGTTTCCATTCCTATGGATTTTTTCCCTTCGGAGCTGTTCGGAACAAAGGAAAGAGCAGTACGTATTCCTTAGGAAAGGGAAACTTTCCTATGTTTTTCACGGGAAACAAAACTTTGGCCCGGACCAAAGGAAAGGCCACTGGAAAACACTCTCGGCTCCCTTCCCTCTCTCCTGCCACTCCCGCGCGCGCCATTGCCGCCACTCCCGCTCGCCATTGCCGCCACTCCCGCTGCTCCCCCCCCATGGTCAGGCGCGAAATCGATGGATAACCCACGGGGCAACGTCGTGGGTCGGCGAATCCACCCTCCTCCGCCTTCCCATCACCCTCCCCCTCCTCCGCCTCCATCGATGCAAGGGATTGATGACCAGAAATTTGGGGGAAGTCAACAAATCTCCCAGGAAATAGGTAATATGCTCAGATCTATGTGATTTTCGCTTCAAAAATATTTTTTTGTAAATTTTTCACTCCATCTCAGTCCGGTTGCTACAGATTAGGTTTTTTCTTTAATCTTATGATTTTATCTATAATTTTAGTTTTGTTCAAGTCTCAATCCAACAACGCACAAGGTAGATTAGGTTCTCCTTGCATGGTATGGCGAATTGGCATTGCATAATTTTTTTTTCTGGATTTTAGTTAGCCTGTGCAAACAGGGAAGTATTATTCTTCCAAGTTGCACAAAAGTAACCAGCTCATGCAAAGTTCACGTATTGATTGAGAAGATTATCTTTTACTTTTTTTGTTTCGATGAATTGCAGTCTCACCACTGGAAAACAAGTAAAACCACTATAGCCTAGATTTGAATCAACCAGGATATTATTATTCAGAGTTTTATGTTAGCCAATCATTAAGGAAACTTCCAGTTCATCTAATAGAAGCAGAACAACTGCAGCTAGCAATGAAATATAAATGCTTTGTACAGTTTTGTTATGCTGTTATTTTTTACAGAATGCTCTTGACAGCTTGAACTATTTGCAATACTTTGCATTGCTAGGTACCTCTAAGAATTGTGCTAGAGCCAGGTGGAATCATCAGATGAAGGCATATCTCATTGGACTCTTAAAAGATCATGATGTTCCAAAATACCGGACACAAAATGCATGGAGTAAAGAAGCATGGAACAGTATTGTTGTTAAATTCAATCAAAGATTTGATTTATCCTTCACACAAGCTCAAGTGAAGCAAAAGGAGCAGGATCTAAAGAAAGATTTCAAAGTGGTAAAAGACTTGATATCTGAAAGTGGTTTTGGTTGGGATCCTGACAGAATGATGGTGGTAGCTCCAGATAATGTTTGGTCTGCACTACGGGAACGTAAAAACAAGGATGCCCTCCAGTGGCGAGAAAAGTCATTTCCATATTTTGATGATCTTTTCGCTCTATATGATGGTGAGATTCTGCTCATTGACTTAGCCGGCTTACTTTTTTTTGTTGTTGATTGTGAACCGCTTTCTTCACATAATGTGTGTAGGACGTTATGCTACAGGAAGGAGTTGTCATGGCATGGATTATTATGCAAATAAAGAAACACAGCCCTCACAGGTCCCAACATCATATTCACCAACATTGCAGGATCCAGAGGCTCTTGGTGAATCATCCATTCATTTTGGCACCGAGGAGGACACAGGAAACACAAATTGGTTTTGCGGCAGTGATACATTCAGTCAAGTGGCAGCAAATTCAACTCAAGTAAATGACCCTCCATTTGCTCCATCACATGCTACAACAACTCCAGTTTCCTCACAACATGTTCGAAATCCTCGACCATCTAGCTCGGCTCCTGAGGCTAATAGTGCCAAGAGATCAAAAAAGCAGAAGACCAACAACAACATTGATGATTTTCATGAGAGGTACTTGAAACTAAAAAGGGAGGAAATTGACAGGTTTGCAGCAATCGAGGAGAGGAAATTAAAGGACCCATTCAGCATCAAGAAATGCATCAAGGCACTTGAAAGCTTAGAAAATCTGCCAATGGGAGATATGATAAAAGCAGCTGACCTCTTCACCACCAACAAGGAAAACAGGGAAGTATTTCTATCATTTTCGAGTAACGAATTACGTTTGGGCTGGTTGAATGGAAAAGTTAGGGATATGTAAACAAATGGAGGGCTAGCAGAATTATCATTTTGTGCTCGCATGGTAACTTGTACTTGCCTGTGATATATTTTGTGCCTGTGCAAATCCGGGCATTGGTAACTTGTAGTAGGCTCTGGGTATAGGGAACTTGTAGTAGGCTCTGGGCATATATTTTGTGCATGTGCAATTCTTTGCACATGGTTATGTAAATGCCAAACTCGTTGGACCATTCATGCAACATTAAGCACTTAAAGTAATGTCTATCTGGATTGTTTGATAAATATAATCATATTAAGTGGACTACAACCCAAATGAATACATAAATAGAGTAAATCCATACATAGTACATATGATCTATCTTCTAGCAATGTAATCAGCCCACATTTGCATTGCTATGGCATCTCTCATCTCATTTCCAGCCTGTCGCAAGTTGTTAAATCCCAGCACATCACTATTGTATTGGGCATCTCCATTTGGTACATCCCTCATATTACTTTCATTGATATCCTCCGTACATCTATTGGGCAATGTCATATCTCCATTATGTATCCGTATAAAATTGTGCAGCACACAACAAGCTACAGCAGTATCAACTTGTGTCTCGATATCAAACAATGAAGCGGCTTTTAGTATGGGATATCGTGCTTCTAGTATGCCAATATTTCTTTCGATATGGTTTCTTAGCTGGGCATGTCGTAGGTTGAATAACTCCTTGTAGCATTGTGGCCTTTGCCGGGCTCTTCCTTGTTCTTGTAAATGATATCTAGTTGCTCGATATGGAGCAAGGAATTGGGGTATATTTCCATAACCTGCATCTACTAGATAAAATTTACCAGGAGGTACACTGAATCCATGATCAAGTGCATCTTGCAAAACTCTTGCATCTCAAGCAGACCCCTCCCATCCAGCATGCACATGCACAAACTTTAGATCAAAGTCACATGCAAGCATCACGTTTTGTGAAAGACCTTGCTTCCTATTTCTGTATGGATCTTGTTGCCCAGGCGGAATAGTCATGGGAAAGTGAGTGCCATCAATAGCACCAATACAATTCTGTAGATTCAATGCTACAGTTAGAAATGTATACAAGATAAATTTATTCAAGTATCAATTTACCATGGTATGACTAGAAACAATTACCTGAAAGTATGAAAATTTTGGTTGACTTAAGATGCGATGCTGGTGTATAGAAGGTTGTATGTAGCTGGATGTGAGTCGTGTAATCGCATTGAGCACGGCATGAAAGTAGGTGCTAATTGTATGTGCACCGTATTGGAATCTGTCTTGTAATGTTCAGTTTGTTGCATTCTTCGACACTGCATAGAGAAATATAGCTACTTGCACTTCCACGGAGACATACCTTGAATCCTCAAGAAGGCGCTTTTCACGCAATTTTTGTACTAAAGCTTGAAAGATCTCCCTCTCCATGTGGAAACGCCATTGGCACAGGACCTCATGACCGGTAAGAGCTTCATGCACATAGGTAGCACCATTCAGGATGGATGTATGTATTGGTCTCCTCTCTGATGGCTGGGATGAGCTACTGCCTTCTAATCCAGGGAGTATGAGAAACATGAATTCATCTTCATTTCCTGATCGCCGGCGGTAGTTCGGATCCATATGGACTGCTATAATGAGCAATATGTTTCTACAGCGCAATGGGTTTGAACAGAAGTGCTTATACAAGAGGAAAGAATGACATGGTCAGGAAAGAATGACATGGTTTGTACTTATATAGCACCAGGATATGAGAAGCAACGGCTAGTATGCTATATAGCACCAGGATATGAGAAGCAACGGCTAGTATGCAACTTCCAGGACAACTAACGGCTATTTTATGTTTCCTAGAGAAGTGTGAAGATTTAAACTTTTCCTCTGTTCCGAACAGCCCAAAATGTTTCCATTCCTCTGTTTTGAAAGCTGTAGGTTTTCACTGTGCACTCCACCCTATTCCTACACCTTTTTCCATTCCTTTGTTTTGTAACCCTTCGTTCAGAACAGGGCCTAAAACGAATCGTTTTTTTGATTTGCCCCTGTTGGACAGCGTATTTACAGCAAAGTGCCACCGCTCGGTCATTTCTTTTCTTTCGTCTCCTCCCGACCGAACCTTTTCTCTTTTCTTTTTCTCTGTCTCCTCATTTCTTCTCCTCCCGAGCGGAACGAGCAGTGGAGCTAGCTAGGGTTCCTCGGCCGCTCGCCCGCCACCGCCGCCCGCCGCACTCGCCGCCGCCGCCCGCTGTCCTCGCCGCGTCTGACCCCGAGCCGCCCGCCGCCCTGCATCTCGTCGTCCCCGACCCGCCCGAAGCACCTCTCCCAGCCCCGGCTGGAGGTGACCTCGAGTGCGGCAGCAGCTCAAGGACTGCTCTGGCGCCGCCGCCAGGAGCAACTCCGTCGCGGCCGCCCGTCGAGCTCGAGGCCGGGCCGCCCTGCTCCTCCCGCTACCCGCCCACGTCGAGCTCGAGGCCAGGCCGCCCTGCTCCTCCCGCGGCCGCCCACGTCGAGCTCGAGGCCCGGACGCCCTGCTCCTCCCGCTGCCGCCCACGTCGAGCTCGAGGCCAGGCTGCCCTGCTCCTCCCGCGGCCGCCCACGTCGAGCTCGAGGCCGGGACGCCCTGCTCCTCCCGCTGCCGCCCACGTCGAGCTCGAGGCCAGGCCGCCCTGATCAATCAGAGTAGTACCTGCACACAGCAGGTCGCGGCAACTCCGGCCTGGCTGCCTGTAGATTTTGCCTTGGTGGGCGGCGCCACCGGCCTCCAGACGAGCAGCACGCGGCCCTCGCGACAGCTACCGTCTGTCCACGTTCTCTCCCCGTCGCTGATGCTTGCTCCCCTTGCTCTGCTCCGTCGCCTGTCTCCGCCGCCGTCCGCGTCCGCATCGTCCGTCTGTTTCTGGCTGTCTGCCGTCCACACCCTGCCTGTCCGAGGTGGTTGCCGATGAACTGCTGCTTGCTGCCGGAACGAGTGTGTAGCTGTGTACTGCTGTTGCTAATGATAGCCTCATGTGTGTATTACTTGCCGATGATGCTAGCGCGATGCTGCTTGCTGTTGCTAATGAAAAAATGCTCACTCAGGGCATGTACAGTGTGTACACGGTACAATTTGCCACATACTTCAGTAGAAAATTAGATAATGTAGACGAAAAATAATAGGGCTTTACAAGGGCATTACAGACTTTTCATCATACAACTTAGAAAATAAACCAGAACAGCAGAAGCCCAAAAGAACTGGACTGCATTTTCTGACTGGCTTAAATCCACAGCTGCTTCTCTGGACAGCTCTACTCAGGGTGGCTTATGCACAAGCCGAAGCTCAAAAGAACTGGGCCCTAGTCCCTCTAGCCATAGGCGCTTATGCTGGCCGGTGTAGAGATGGACTTGGATGCCGTCTCTCCCATGTACATAATAGTTTTAGGGTTTGTTTTGCTTTTTATGGTTGTTGCCCGCCTGATAGCGTGACCCACGACAACAATCACCATTTCACAAATAGTCAATTTGTTACAACTTGTTGAGTGTCCTCTTTGCAATGTCCAGGAATCGCTCTGCAATTTCTTTACTTGGCTCCTTGGATGTAATCTAATAGGTTTAATTAATATATAAATGTGCGTCGGGGTCCTTCGCGACCCCTCTGGTGTTCTTTTTTTTTTTTTTGCAAAATCTTGCGTCAATTATAAATGCAGCAAATCGTCAATTGACCATGGTTGTGGAGATGATATTTGTCTTTAGCCTTTTATGATGGGTTTGCCCTTATGATCTAATGAGCATGGTCTGAATAAATTTTGTTCCATACTATCAATGAGGAACTTGAGCATGAAATAGCATAAAGTTTTCCACAAACATAACAAAAAAATAGCAAAAAGGAGGGTGGGCGCAAGGCCGGTCCTAAGATTTCGTGTAAACAATGAGGCCTAGCAGAAATGGGTCGTTGATGCGTTGTTAGCATTGTCTACATACATTCCAAAAAAATTGTTGCCAAAATATGTTGGCAACTGTTCATTTGGTATTGTTAGTGTGTGATGTATAGCATGTATGTAAACGGAGAGTCGTAAATATTCACCGTCTTCCATGACATCATATATCGGTCTATAATCCTTAGAAAACTCCTACCCCACTCTCTCTCCGCCTGGACGCGACGCGGTGATGGCGCTCGCGGAGATATAGCTCTCCCTTGCCTCCTCCTTTTTCTGCACAAAAGAGTGCATCCGTCGTGTCAGCCACGATGTTTCTTCCCTGTAAACCTCCTCATGCTCTCCTTTTCAGCCAAATATAGTGGCGGTAAGGAGGAGATGTCCCGGGAGGCAATGTTCTCTCTCTCCATAGCCACGCTCCGAGGGGAGAGAGAGGGGGGAGCATCACTTCGCTAACATACAGGTCCCGTTAAGAAAATGGTAACCCAACTAGCTATCACGCGACTAACACTGAAAATGCGACTACCACACGATGTTGATTGTGCGGCGAGAGAGATGGCCAGCTAGAAGCAACTTTTGTGGTTAGTGAGAAAATAGATTTTGTTAAAATTTGGAAACAAACAACCCTATATGGAACAACATGTTTGTTTCGACGTAATCTGGGTCCTATAAAAAAAGTCGTTTTGGAGCCCGGAGTCCATGTAGCTCTTTTTTGATTTTTTTTTAAATCAAGATTTTGAAGTTTCAAAAAATTCGGAAAAATCCTAGATGTTTACAATGACGTATTCTACAGTCCTGCAAAATTTAATCAGAAATACTTTGTATTATGTCCTATATAAAAATAACAAATTCTGATAAATCTGAAATCTTTCGAATTGAGCACGGTTCACGAACTCAGATTCAAAATTTTGTTACCCAGCTTCAAATACATAATTTTTGCATTGGTTTTTTACATATCGATGGAAATAATAATTGTCCACATCTAGAATTTTTTATTACTTTAGAATATAATTTATTTTTTACCAAAAATAGACTCCATAGAGCCCGTGTTCCAAAACGCTCCATGGCTATACGGAAACAACAACGGCGGACTTTAGATCGAGACCGTGACCGGGCGCTGGCGGAGTCCAGTGACTACGCGCATGCGCGTGTGGCACCGTGATCGATGCCCACCTGGCACGACTTCGAATCCGAGTTCAACTTGGAGTCGCGGTACCTGTACACGGTTTCCAGTTCGCAAGCAGCAACGAGATTTCCTGCTGATAAATAGGTACGCCCTGCGCTGCGCTTGTTTCCTTCCTGCAAGAGTAGCACCACCGATCCCGATTGGTAGATCAATACCATATCCATACCTATATAGGTCTTGGGTACAAAACTCTACCCATACCTGTACCCATGGGTATAAAGCTCTACCCGTCCCCGTATCCGGTGGGTGTCTTTACCTGCTGGGTAACCATTAGGTACATCAATAGTACACAATATTTCATAGTGTATCGTGTGTCGCAACATCACAATCGTGTTTTCTTTCGCTCTACCTGATCCATCGTTTGCCTATCCTGCTCCTATTTGCTATCAACCCCCGTTGTTGAAGAAATAGAGAATTGAGTAGATCTAGAAGTGGAAGATATGATGGAGTTCAATGACATATTTGGTTAATGGGTAGGATTTAGGTATACCCATGGATATATGACTATATCCATACCCTACACACGACTTGATGGGTAGGATATAGATACTGTCCATGGCTATAAAAATGTGTCTATAGGCTACTCATATGGATATGGTACCCGCGGGTACCCCGCCATCCTTAATCTTCCCATCTCCCTCTCCGTCGATCGGCAAGCCATGGAGATCATGGACCCCTTCACCTCCGAGCTCCTTTCCGCTCCGCCGCCTCCCGGCGCCTTCTCAGGCTGCGGTGCCACCCACCAGACCACGAAGTTTGACGACGACTACCTCCGGGCCATCGGCGCACTTCCTCGCCGTCCATGCGCCGCCTTCGCTCCCGCCCCCGTCGACCATCCCGCCACCCTAGAGCCATCGTCCGTGATGTTCGCCACCGCCGTCGGCGGCCACGATATCCAGAATTTTTTACTGAAAGGACCACTGTGGCTAGTGTATTGTCAAAAAGGACCACATGCTGAGTGTATTGTCAAAACTACCGTGGCGGCAGGTTCCCCAGGCGACATGTGTCACCTGCCGCCACCGTGAATGGCGGCACATTCCTGCACGGATTTTCCCACCGAGCCAGAACGGAAAACGGAGTCCGCGGGCCCTGCCGCCTGGGTAGGTAGCGGCACCATGACGTGGCACCTGCCGCCGCGAGCTGAGGCGGCAAGTCTGCCGACAGCACTGCCGGCACAGTGTACTGACGGCTCTGATTCCGTGGTACACAATACGTTGATGACGCTGATTCCGAGGACACCACGCCAAAAGCAATTGGCGCGCTGCTCCCCTGATGTCTGCTCTCTTCTCTTTTTATACCGTATTCTCCAGAGCTCTCCTTCTCTTTCTCCAGAGCTCTCCTTCTCATTGTTAGGACGCTGCTTCTCCTTCTCAGCTATCCCCCTCTTTGTAAGCTTCACTTAGTAGAGAGAGTGATTTATTTGGAGGTTGCAAGAGTACGAGTTGTCTTTCGAAAAGAACAAGGGAACAAGGTACGAACTATGCAATGTATAAATTTATTTTGACATGCACTATGTAATTAGTTAGTTTTTTTTCTCGTAATTAGCTATCGAGTAAATTATCGAGTAATTAGCTCCAAAATTTAGAAATATTCCGTACGGAAATATGTCACTTATAATTCTAGTATCGAGTAAATTATTTAGAGATGTTACAGATCAATGTTTTTTTTTTTGACCCGACTATGTATAGGGCGCCCTAAATTTGGCATAACCATAGGGCATTAGATTTTTTTATCATAATCCATCCAAAAGTCACCGGATGCTACCGTCTGTTTGCATGTATACACTAAATGACGAAATTGATGACATCATTCCGCATTTAATGTGAAATCCGAGAATTCAAAATGTTTTGTAGCTAAAACCGTTCATCCGATTTATGATCCGCTTTCACCGTTACACTAGTCGCGTCGAGATCTTCAAAACTAGATCCCATGTTGATATGTTTCGGCGATATTTTTTTTTACCCAAAAGTTACCAACGACTTAACACGTAAGTTACCAGGTTGTAATACGTAAGTTACCACCGTACACTACACAATGGATGGTAACTTTATCGGTCTAGAGAGGGTTACTCTATCGGTCTAGTGTGGGTAACTCCATCACCATTGGGCGGTAACTCTATCAATTTAGGGTGGGTAACTCCATCGATTTAGGTTGGGTAACTACTTCAATATAGGATGGTAACTTAATCAGTCTAGGGTGGGTAACTCCATCGGTTTAGGTGGGTAACTCCATCAGTTTAGGTTGGGTAACTCCTTCATTATAGGATGGTAACTCAATCAGTCTAGAGTGTGTAACTCCATCACTAATATGTGGGTAACTCCATCACTATCGGTTGGGTAAATCTATCAGTTTAGGTTGAGTAACTCCATCACTACTGGATGGGTAACTCTATTAATATTGATAGATAACTTTTTCAGTCGAGGTGGATAACTCCATCATTACTGAGTGATAACTTCATCAATACCGGGTGGTAACTCTATCAATCTAGGGTGGGTAACATCTTTAGTACTGGGTGGTAACTCTATAACTACAGGGTGGGTAACTTACATATTATGGGGTTGGTAACTTACTTGTTCTGGGTTGGTAACTCTCGGGTTCGGAAAAAAAATCATCAAAACATAGCAACATGGGATCTAGTTTCGAAGATCTCGACGCGATGATCCCAACGATGAAAACTGATCGTAAATCGGATAAACGGTTTGAGGTATGAAAGTTTTTGAAATTTTGAATTTTACAATTAATGCAGATGATGTCAGCAGTTTTGTCTTTTTCTGCATGGATGCTAAATAGCCTCCACATAGACTTTTTTTCGGGTTGGTAACTTATGTATTAAAGGCTGGTAACTTACATGTTATATGGTTGGTAACTTTTGGTTCCGAAAAAAATTTCGTCGAAACATATCGACATGGGATCTAGTTTCGAAGATCTCGACGCGAGGAGTCTAACGGTGAAAACGGATCATAAATCGGATAAACGATTTGAGCTACAAAACTTTTTGAATTTTCGAATTTAGCATTTAATACGGGATGACATCATCAATTTTATTTTTTCCAAACACTTAAACGTGAGCAAGCTGAGTTGAATTGGTCTCCATGCATCTCAACCATAGATTTGCTTATCTACGATCCATATTGTGTCTGAAGATTTGCCATCATAGGGCGTCCTATGATTAGATTTTCCCTTTTTTTTCAAATGCACGATGTACGTGGCTAGAAATAGTGTACGAGTATATGCAATTTTTGTTATATGTTATAAATCTTTGAGTTACAAATGAAGCTGTATATTTTTGTGAATATTTATGGTAGCCGAAATAAATTCAGCCGTGGCTAGAAATAGTGTACGAGTATATGCAATATTTGGAAATATTGTCATGCGAATATTGTATTTTAAAATAGTATAATAATGTATTGTTGTGAATGGGTATTGGATAAATTTTTGAGTGGTTAAAATCGAAGAATTATATATTAGATTGAGTTTTGTTATTATTTTATATTGCTGGTATAAAAAATTGAAGATCATAACGTTAAAATATTATATAAATAAACTATGGAGTTATTAATTTCGTTTCGTAAATGTGGTTGTTCGTTAGGTACAATGGAAATTTTGACAGTGTTCTATGGGGACGCCGTACGTGACGATATTTCCGGTGTCAATGTGTCGAACTGCGAGTCAATGATAGTTGTGGTTAAGGACATGGTCACTAAAAGTTTTGCGGATGTTCGAAATCACATCCGAGTGAATTTTGGTCATGTGATGCGTGGAATGAGGATGACCGTTGAGGACTTTATCCGAGTTATACAAGTGGGCGTTGTGTAAAGACACCGGGGCTCGATACGGCATAATGACCAGCAACATGTCAGAGGTGTACAGTGGAGTGCTTAAAGGTGTACGAGCCCTTCCTATCACCGCCCTGATACAAGAAACTTGGAACCGGACTCTATCATACTTTGCAGATAGAGTCCAGGTCGCCAACGCACAAGTTTAGTCATTCATAAACACCAACAGTTACACATAACAATTGGATGTTCATCATGGTTAAAACATACCGGAAGCTTCTCATACGGCAATTTCGCAACGGGTGGATCATGTTCGTGATTCGGACATATGAAAAACCTCATACCAAACTTATCGGAAAAATTCGTCACCTCCTTCACCTTCAATGGACTGCCGCACGACTTCCACCCCCGGAGGGAGGCTCGCATCCTTCATCTTCTTCGGCCTAATAACTTGCAGAGCATGTCAAACTCATGACCACAAAAATTTTTTATGTTTCGTACGTGAGACAAATGAATATTTATGTTTCTATGATACATATTATCTACGTTCCAGACATATTATTATCTATTGATACGAAACATTCCACATTGCATCGATAAGTTAATTGATACGAAACATTCCACATTGCATCGATAAATTAATTTAACATACAACTACAGGTCTACGTTACAACTTCAGTTGTTCGAAATACATAGATAGAACAACTACTTGTAAATAATACATGGAACTCAACGAAAACTAATTCTAATCAACGACTTCACTTCCCTCCGCCACGTGTTCGTGATGGTGCCATGAAGTCGTCATCACTATTTTCATCGGCGACGCCCTTCGATGCACCAACACTTTTAAACTTACGTCTAAAGTTGCCTCGTTTAGGAGGCATGAAATCATCATCACTATCATCTTCAACGGCTTTCTTGGATGATCCACCACTCTTCGCCTTCGATATAGCCCTCTTCACTAAATTCTAACGTAATATAACTTCGGTACTCAGTTACCTCAACGTGAAATGCATAGGCCTTCGGCGAAAAATGGATTATCTTCGACTTAGGTGTCATAGGCATGTCTCGAAGACCCGCCTCGATATCTTTTAGCTCATTCACTCTCTGCCACTTCCACCGCCACCCATTAATTTCATCTTAAAATTTCTTCCGGGGTCATCTGCGGGATTTTGTATTTTTTGGCTAGAGTTTCTCCCAGCTCACGAATGTTGCCCCACTCACTAACTAGCTCGCTATAACAGCTCTTCGCCCTACCCTCTCTAATACTACCTTCAGTCCATCTTGCGGCTTCATACAAAATACACCATGACCTATATGGGTCCAAACCAGGACCCGAACTACCAGACATGGTTCCTATGCGACTAAGAAATTCACCACCCACCACACGCCTCCTTCACAACATCTGCTGGCGTATATATAGGCTCACCCGGGAAAAAGAGCCCCACCAGAAGGGCGGGAACAAAAACGCGGGAGGAAAATGGCGGGAGAGGTGAAAAAGGGCCGGAGCAAAAACGCGGGAAATCTCACGGGAGAAATATGCACGGGACATGATGTAAGCGGGAGAAATGAGCCAGGAAAGCTAGGTGAAGCTCCTGTCGTCCTCGCCTAAGCTGAGTACGGTCTAGTCGTCTTCGCCGATGCCGAATACAGGCAGTCGTCCTCGCCAACGACGACTACGACCTCGCCATCGCCAGCGACGCATGCATGCACCTTATCGTCTTCAGCAAAGACGACTGGAGGCTAGTCGTCCTCACCAACGACGACTAGAACCTGTCGGTTTTGCCGAAACCGACTGCAAATATTTTTAAAATAAAATAAATTTTGCGTAATATTTGCAGAATTAATTAATTTTCGTGTATTATTTAAAAAAAATTAGCGAAGAATGCAGTGTGTACATTTTTATACACCGGCGCTCTGCTCAACAATTGAGCAGGAAAATCATCCATAAATCAACTTGGCGTCAAAATTTTATTCGGAATCAGTCACAACACTGCTCCTCAATCAGTACCCCTATTGCCAATCAAAACAGAAAAACCATCACTGCACATCGGAGTCGGTGCAGGGAACATCATCCGTCGCATCGGGACGTCGGCCATTTGCTAGGGTGCGGTGGCAGGAGCGTGCCGCCACTGGTGGAGGACGGCAGGGCCCACTATTTCCCGTTTTTCCTTCCGCCGCACCGCTAAAAACCGCCCAAAAACATGCCGCCATGAGCCGTGGCGGCAGGTGACACGTGTTGTCTGGGGAGCCTGCCGCCACGGTAGTTTTGACATTGTGTTCGTCAGGTGGACCTTTCTGACAATTCACACGGTAACGTGGTCCATTCTGTCAAAAAATCCGATATCCAGCCCGCCGTGGAGGTGCCCGTGCTATCCAGGCACCCAGTCCCAGTCCCACGAAAGCGCGCTGCTCCTGTCCCGAACGTCGCCGCCTCAGAGACCTCCGCCAAGTGCCCGCGGACTTGCCCGTGGGTGCCGGACTACGACGCCGACATCGACTTCAACCTGCGGGAGAAAGAGAGGAACGTCAGGCAGCAGCCCTCGCCCGACTACCTGAAGACGGTGCAAGCAGATCGGATCGACGAGCAGGCGCGCACCGACCTCGTCGTCTGGATGGACGAGCTCGCCCGGGACTACCACCTTGCTCCCGGCACGCTTCACCGCGCCGTCTCCTACGTCGACCGCGTCCTGTCGGCGCGAACACTGTCCACGACTCACAGCAGCGACGACTACGAGCTCCGCCTGCTGGGCGCCGCCGCCGTCTTCACCGCCGCCAAGTACGAGCAGCGGAGCACGATCCTCGAGATGAACGCCGCGGACATCGCCGGGTACTGCGGGTTCGCCACGAGCAAGGAGGTGATCGACATGGAGCGCGAGATGCTGGCGACGATCCGGTACGAGCTCAGCGGCCCGACGGCCTACACCTTCGTCGAGCACTTCACGAGGCACAGCAGAGGACAGAAGAACATGGAGATTCGAAGGTTGGCGCATCAGCTTGCCGACAAGTCGCTCGTCGAATACGGATGCCTGCAGTTCCTGCCGTCCGCCGTCGCCGCGATGGTGCTCCTCATCGCCAAGCTCACACTCAAGCCGGCGGGATGCCAAATGGAGATCGAATGTTTTGATGAGTTGACGGGGTACAGCCCCATGGACCTGATCGATGGCATACAATCGTTGTTCAGGACGAATCCCAGTTCCCGTTCTGTGATCTGGTCGGCGTTGTCGCCGTACCTGTAGGCTCTTACTGTAGAGATGCAGAACGCCTTGGATCTTGTCTTGTAATTGATGTTCGAATGT